>KN505660.1:0-11898 GCA_000787155.1 Scartelaos histophorus
ACACACACATGGAAGGAAAGAAAGAGAAGAGAACGAGAGAAAGAAAGAGAGAGAGAAAGAGAGGAGGAAGGGTTGAAGAAGAGAAAGGAGAGACATGGAAGAAAAGAAAAAAATTAGAGGGAGGAGAAGCAGATTGAGGAAGATAAGGGGGAGAGGAAGGAGGGATAGAGAGGAGGCAGAATGAGGAGAAAGAGGGGAGAGAGAGAGACGAGGAAGGAAAGAAAAAGAGGAGGGAGAAAGAGAGAGAGAGAAAGGAGAGATGAGAAAGAGGGGAGATGTGGAGGAAAAGAAAAATATGAGAGGGAGAGAGAGAGAGGGAGGAGGGGCAGATTGGGGAAGATAAGGGGGAGAGAAAGAGAGAAAGCAGAAAGAGGAGAGAGAGAGATGTGGAAGGAAAGAAAGAGAGAGAAAAAGAGAGAAAGAGAGGAGGAAGGGTTGAAGAAGAGAAAGGAGAGACATGGAAGAAAAGAAAAAAATTAGAGGGAGGAGAAGCAGATTGAGGAAGATAAGGGGGAGAGGAAGGAGGGATAGAGAGGAGGCAGAATGAGGAGAAAGAGGGGAGAGAGAGAGACGAGGAAGGAAAGAAAAAGAGGAGGGAGAAAGAGAGAGAGAGAAAGGAGAGATGAGAAAGAGGGGAGATGTGGAGGAAAAGAAAAATATGAGAGGGAGAGAGAGAGAGGGAGGAGGGGCAGATTGGGGAAGATAAGGGGGAGAGAAAGAGAGGAGGCAGAAAGAGGAGAGAGAGACACACACATGGAAGGAAAGAAAGAGAGGAGAAAGAGAGAGAAAGAAAGAGAGAGAGAAAGAGAGGAGGAAGGGTTGAAGAAGAGAAAGGAGAGACATGGGAGAAAAGAAAAATATGAGAGAGGGAAGAGAAGTAGATTGAGGAAGATAAGGGGGAGAGAAAGGAGGGATAGAGAAGAGGGAGAAAGAGGAGAGAGAGAGAGAGAGAGAGACGAGGAAGGAAAGAAAAAGAGTGAGAAAGAGAGAGAGAGAAAGGAGAGATGAGAAAGAGGGGAGATATGGAAGAAAAGAAAAATATGAGAGGGAGAGAGAGAGAGGGAGGAGGGGCAGATTGGGGAAGATAAGGGGGAGATAAAGAGAGGAGGGAGAAAGAAGAGAGAGAGAGATGTGGAAGGAAAGAAAGAGAGGAGAAAGAGAGAGGAGGAAGGGTTGAGAAGAGAAAGGAGAGACATGGAAGAAAAGAAAAAAATGAGAGAGGGAGGAGAAGCAGATTGAGGAAGATAAGGGGGAAAGAAAGAGAGGAGGCAGAAAAAGGAGAGAAAGAGAGAGATGTGGAAGGAAAGAAAGAGAGGAGAAAGAGAGAGAGAGGAAGGGGAGTTGTGGAAGAGAAAAGATGAGAAAGAAGGAGATATGGAAGAAAAGAAAAATAGGAGAGAGAGGGAAATAAGGGGAGAGAAAGAGAGAGAAGAGAAGAGATAGAAAGAGGAAGCAGAAAGAAGAGAGAGGGAGACATACATGGAATGAAGGAAAGAGAGGAGAAAGAGAGAGAGAAAGAGAGGAGGGAGGGTTGAAGAAGAGAAAGGAGAGACATGGGAGAAAAGAAAAAAATGAGAGAGGGAAGAGAAGTAGATTGAGGAAGATAAGGGGGAGAGAAAGGAGGGATAGAAAGGAAAGAAAAAGAGGAAGGAGAAAGAGAGAAAGAGAAGAGAGGGAGGATTCTGGAAGAGAAAAAAGAGATGAGAAGGAGCGGAGAAATGGAAGAAAAGAAAAAGAGGAGAGGGAGAGGGAGGAGAGGCAGATTGAAGATAAGGGGGAGAAAGAGAAAAGATAGAGACAGATGTGGAAGGAAAGAAAAGAGAGAGAGAGAGAGAGAAGAGGGAGGATTGAGGAAGAGAAAGAAGAGAAAAAGAGGAGAGAGAGAGAAGGGGCAGATGGAGGAAGAGAGGGGAGAAACGAGGAAGGGGGAGAGAAAGAAAGAGGGAAACGGGGGAGAAAAGAAAAGAGGAGATTGAAGAAGAGAAGGGGGAGATAGAGAGAAGGAAAAGGGAAGCGGGAGACATGGAAAAAAGAAAAAGAGAAGAGAGAGGGGCAGACTGGGCAAAGAAAGAGAAAGAAAGATAAAGAGAAAGGAAGGCAAAAAGAAGGGAAGAGAAGAGGGGAACGAAGGGGGACGAAAAGAGGAGGGACAGAAGAAAAGCAAAAGAGGAGAGAGAATGAAAGACTGAGGAAGTGAAGGAGGAAGAGGGGATAGAAAAGGGGTTACAGAGGGGCAGAAGAGAGATGATATAGAGACTGTGAGAGAGAGAAGGAGAAGACGAAGGGGGTAGAAAGAAGGGATAGAGAGAAGAGAAGAAAAAGAGGGAGGAGAGAAGAAGTAAAACATATACGCAGTGCAAATAGATAGAGCCTGTGCTATTTTGGGACTTTAAAATCGGAATTCTAGTCCTAAACTCGCCTTTCTACACGACCGTGGACAGAAATAGCAGCTTTTTACTAGCTCCAAGTTAAGCCAACATCGTACAATTATTATTATCATCATATATCAAACCGCAATTATTTTTAGTCAAGCTCAAATATCTGAACCAAAACAGGGGTACTACGGAAGGTATTATGCAAAATAGATTTCTTTTTAGGTTTCTATCACGTTATAAAGTTGTTCCCTCGTCCGAAACAAGCCTGGACAGGTTTCAGATGTCATCCATGCGTGTTTGAGTCATCTAGCGATCTCTCCCGGGCCCTGTTCAAACCCTCCAATGCTCAGGCCTACGTCAGCCGCGCTCCCACACGACAATCCTCCATAAATATACTAAAGCGCGATGCAAAACTGAGCACGACTCCACAAACCGGACGCAATGTGCAGTGTCATTAGTGGGATGCACGCTCTGAAGAGGGAGTGACTTAAAACGGAGAGCATTAAAAACTAAAAAGAAATCTAAAAAACATGTTAATCCATTGTTTTCTACAAATATAGCATCATCAACACCATAAAAGGCAACGTGGTGATCTAAATATGTCATGTTTCTGTTAATGTCCATGAAAAGTAATATAAACCTTCTTATGAAATTACATTGAATCATTTTTTGGTTCAATATTCACTCAAAAACCATCCAGAATGCAGACAGTAGTTAGTATATTTCAAACTAACCGTGCGTTTACCATCGCAGTCTGCAATCTATTCTTATCATGTATCATATCATTTAGTTTGAGCTGTGAAGGTCACGTGTAGCCAGCCATTAACTTCAATAATATTGATTAGCTTGAGGCCATAGCATGGTTGAACTCTGCTCTCCAAGCTACAGCAGCCTCAGAGGGACAGTGTTCAGCTTAACATGTCTGTCTAAACAAGATGCTCTGGGTATCTGTGAGATGTTCATGGTAACAAAGCAGCAAGAAAGTCAAAATATTAAACTTTTCAACTAAAATGAGTGATTTGATAACACAGAGGAGCTCTTCCTGTATCACCACATGACATCACAAAGTGGAGCAGAGTTTACATGCACATCCTGTTTATGATCGGGGTTTTTTGAATATTCATCATGGTGCAAACATGCACATCCTGTTTATGATGGGTTTTTTGAATATTCATCATGGTGCAAGTCTACGCAGTATCAATATCCTGAATAAGCCAGTTACGAGAAACCGATATCCCAATAGTAACGGGAATACTGTGGCATGTGCGCAGTATCCTGACATCCACATAAAGCTCAGAGCTCAAGCTTCTAAAACACAAACTAACACGGCTGCGGCAAGTTCGAAGAGAAGCTTGGATTTGTAAGATTCTGTCAAGAAACCAGGATGCTACATTTGATCCTGTGTACAGGGAGTATCCCGGTTTGTGGTGTTCTGACGTGCATGTAAACAGCAAATCCCCAATACTGCAATACAACATATACCGGGATAGGGATAATATCTGGGATGTGCATGGGAACGCACTGTCTAAATATGTAATGTTTTGTGTTAAACATGTGTGAATGAAAACAAAACACAACTCCAGGTCTGTTTGTGATGAGGAAACAACATTATGACATAAATCATCTTTAAATAAGTATCTAATTTCAGTATTAGTTTTTGTATCTGATTTTTTTACAACCCTAATTACATAGTTTGGAGTTTACATTGGTTTAGATTAGCAAATAGAACCAATATGTGGGCAGGTGGCACGAGTCGATACAGCATAATCAGACATACGGCTTGACTCGATGATGTTTGAACTCGTTGACTAAAGTGAAGCTGCCTCTGGTCTGTAGAAACAAAATAAAAACAGAGGAGCAGGTCTTGTGACATGGAGCATGCCAGGCTGAGCAGCTGTAGGCTCCCACTGAAACAGACCCAAGTGTGAGCAGTTTACAGGGATGGAGGGGCTCGATCTGCCCATAATATACAAACCATATAAGCCAAATACAGCTGCTCAAGGAACCAGACGAGCATGTTAAAGGGCCCATAATACACTACAATCTCATCTATGGTATCATGTTTTCTTATCAAAGTTGTGTTTTGTTTCATTCACATGTTTAACACACAAACCCTGCATACTGACGTCATGCGGTAATACAAGACTTGTGTTTCCACTGTGTTTTTAAACTCCATGCGTCTTCACCAGAGTCATTTGGATGATTTAAGCATTGCCCTTTCTCTGCTGATCTGAAGATAAATGAAACTTCATGACATCACAAGGTGGAACAGAGTATTTGGGCCTAATAAAAGCCTAATAACGGAGGTTTTACTCAAATATGTGTGAGTGAAGCACAATTCCAGGTATGTTTTTGAGGAGGTAAAAGCATTATATATAACATGGTTTAACTGACTTATGGTTCAGAGAGGAACAGTAATTTTGGGACTATATTTTTCTTGCAGACATTCTCTTTGAACGAGTGAGGAACCTTTTGTTATTTTTGCATGAAATTAAGATTTAAGTTGCAGAATGCTGAATAAATAACCCATTATTACCCCAGTCAATCAACCTGCTGCAAATTATTCAGTGCAAGTCCAGCCTCTGCAGCTCAGTGAGGGAATTTTGGAGGTTCTGAGCTTTCAAACGAGACACGACCACGTACTGAGACAGAGCAAAACTTGTATGTGTCCTCTGTATGCAGGTCAAGCCACTGGCAACCCAGATTCAGTCGTGACTGTAGCACCTTTTTGTGCTAGATACTGTTGGAAACTACTGCACAAACCCTCTAAACCAATCTGAAATATTGACACTTCCTGGGCTAACTGTAAAACCAATTATTACATTTAAGATGAGTTGTTTCTTTCTTTTAGCCGAGCCAAGTGCAGCCATAGTGCTTCCTTTGACTCTCTCAGTCAGCTGACAGTGCGGTCATCTGATTTTAGCATCCACACAAAGCTTTCTGCAAACATGAGCAAGCCTGCAATGAAAAATGTGCACTGATAATAATAACAGTGCAACAGGCGACACATTTTCATAAATAAGTATATATGTAGCACCCTGAAGGATTCAGCATGAGCACGAGGTAGAGGAAACAGGCTTTTATTCTTGTCTTTACAACCCGTGAGAAGTGGTCACAAAAGAAAAGGTTTGCTCTGAGGTAGGTACACGTGCCATGTCCAGCTGCACAGACAACGCTTAAACTTGTGCTTAAACTTAAATTGGAATGTAGCATCTCTGGATTTTTACTCTTTAGGTTTCTCAGATCGAGCCAAGAGTCAAAAATCCCACTGAGGTCCAGGACGGTCAGGTCATGGTCAGGTGAGGTGTGGAGTTTGTCTCGACACGTTTGTTATGAGCATGAGGTGACACAGCTCCAAGTGGATCGAACATGAAGACAACTGCAACAACTTTGAGCGGGTGGATTTCCTTTGACAGTCTGAACTGGAACTGATCTGATTCCACACACCATTGTCCTCTCCATGTGTACTTCACTCAACACCATGTCCACATTTTTGGCGGACACAGCACATTCTTCTTTTGGAAGTGAGGCTAGGACTTTGGTGCTTTAGTGTTTGAGATTAACTTGTGTAGCCGAAGGTTGTCGGCACTGCAGTGTTCATGTGCCTCTTTTGCCGTCGGGCTTCTTTGGAAACAACACAGGACTCTGAGTAAGGTGTTTGTGAGCTCTGGGCCAGTCAGAAGATGGTCATTACAGGATATTCCTTGAAACTAGACGATGCAAATCTTTCCTGGTTTCTGTGGTTGGTTCAGCCCATGTGGGATGTACCGTAATGGGGTCATGTCAGTGTCTTTGCTCAGGAACCGTCTCAACATCATCGTGAACTATGATTTCCTCCATGAACTTCTTGTAATTCATGTAATACTCTTGGTTCAAAATGTTCGTCCTCTTTGAGCCTAATTCCTTCTGCAGCACCTGCTTCTCGACTTCGCTCCATAATCAAGACATGGATCGCGAAAGTCCAAAATACTACAGTCCAGATCAGATTTTTAAGGCAGGGAAGTAGAGTTTGAGGGCCTTTGCAGTTACTGTTTTTTAGAACATGATCTCTATTTGCTGGAGTCAGGTCTTTTGCATAGGTTACTGGAAGATTATCCTGATTGAAACTGAAGCACTTGTGACAGGACACAAGTGTATTTCTGCAGACACTAGAACTTCGCGCCCGGGCTGACTTTCTTCTGTCTTGTGGAGTTGAATCTGGTTTGCTCTTGCCACCATTCTTTGTTTGATTGTTCCTTGTCTGTTTTTCAATTCTTTGTAATTTATTTTCTGATTTGAGCAGAACTTCCAGAAGAGCTTCATTTGCAGTGATTTCATGGGCTGCCTCATGTCTTTCATTAGAAAGTCTGCGTGAATGTCTGGAAGGAGTCTTTGGATGAGAAGAGCTACTGTGGTGAGACTCGACGCTCATCTTCACTGAGGCAGGAGTATCTTTCCTTCCAAACTTCTTCTTCTTCTTAACTTTAAACTTTTCCAGTTTTTGGGACTTTTCAGTTACTTCAACAATGATCCTTGTCTCTTGTTTTACCTTGGTGACATGATAATGCAGAAGATCCTTTGTGCATTAACTATCTTAATTTTAGTAACTGCCTTCCTCTTCTCGTAGCCTGTGCTGAAACAATGTGCAGCCTATTCTTATTACGCAACCCTTTTCTGTCGCTGTATGTAAAGACTCTTGTGAGGTAGTGGAGTTATCATCTCCAGGACATTCAGCTTCTGGTGGTTGCTCATTTGGCTTGAGTGTTGAATGAGCCTGGACTTCCTGAGGTTGTTGCATCTCGTTGACCACGGTCGACGGAGGCGCTGGCAAGTCTACGGCGTATATTTCACCATAAACTTTTTTCCATATAAAAGTAAAATAATAGGGCAAAATTGGATGGCAATACAAAGATTATACAAAGATAAAGCCAAAAGTAAAATACTAAAGATTTCCGAGAAGCACGAGGACTAGGCCAATGCAAAAAAAAATGTATTAAAAATGGACTGTAAGATTATTCACAATCGAATTCGCAATTTTAACTTCCACATTTAGCTAATCACAAAGGTTGAAATTTTTAAGTAACATAACACAATTTCCTCCACAAACAAGAACTGTCTTATTCTGCACAAAACAGCTAAGTCTGTAGTTTAGATCTGCACAAACATGTTCTATATGTGGGTTTTTTGTCAGTATTTTCAGTGTTTTTTGTCAATTCTCTTGAGTGTGCTCACAATTTCAACTTTATAAATCAGAAATTTTATCGTAATCGCAATGCTTACAAGATTGGACTTCAGTGACAATTGATGAGTTTGGTTTTTCTGTGTTGTTTTGTGGAGAGTGGAGAGGTGTTTTTGTTTGCTTTTTCGCTGTCAAATTTCAAAATAAATGAATAAATAAGAAATCGCAATGTTTGTCAGAAAAAATCGCAATCAGAGCGTTTCACCAAATTGCGCGGCCCTACCCTAAACTTGGCCAAACCAGGACAAGCACCGGCTGCCATGGCAACAAATCAAATTGCGATTTAGATTTGATTGAGATTAAATGCTCGGCCCTATGTGGAGTTAACAGAGCTGCGAGCTGTGAGGCCTTGTCCGGAGTCAAAGCAGGACACTGAGGTGGGCACGTTAACCCCACAGCATCCGAAGTGCTCCAGATCGCAGATAAAAATAAAGACTGTGACTTTCCGCAACTGTGCAGAGTCTCACACACAAAACAATTAGGTCTATTAACGTCCAGCGCCATTCCGAATGATGTTAGCGCCTCTATGGGAAAATACATTGTTCACACCTCTAAAATAACCAGAAAACCAACTGAGGACACATGTCAGCTAGTCAGTTTACTAAGTATATTTACACCAGAAGGATTTCTATAAGACGTTAGTGAGTGAGTTACCTGAAGATTTGGTTTTCTTTAGTGTTTATATGTAAAAAGACCTTTATAGATCTAGATCTTTATATTTACACAATCATATCGTGGCCATCAGAATATATCAAATCTCAAGTCACTTTGCTTAAATTCATTGTTGAGGTGCAGTAATAGCTAAAAAAAAAAACAAAAAAAAAAAACAGAGGGAACTACATAGACCATGATCCTTTGCTACGTCAGCGCAAACTACATGAAGAAATAACTGTTATTAAGCACTTTTTAATCTTATTTTTGTATTATAACAGTGCCAAAGGTTTATCGTGGTATTTTTAAAGTAAAAAAGTACCTACATGAAGATAACTGTTATTAAGCACTTTTTAATCTTATTTTTGTATTATAACAGTGCCAAAGGTTTATCGTGGTATTTTTAAAGTAAAAAGTAGCATGTAAAGTAGCACAAAAGAGAATTCATATCGTACGGCGAGATGCATATGGAGAAAATATCGTACCGAGAGATTTGGATATTGCTACATCCCTCATGTTTAGTTGTTACTTGAATTTTGCTCTTCAATTTCAGAGGCTTTTCAAGTTGTTTAAAATGTCATTGATCTGAAAATGACAATAAATGTACCAAATGACGGTCAAATGTTCCACAATATGACTTTAGACAGTTCCTATCTCGCGTTTATTCAATTACAGGTGCACAGAAATACCTAGAAAAACCTCATTCTGACTGTGAGCGGGGTCGCCTCTCCACAGATCTGACCTGTAACTTGGTCTGGCTTGGTAGAAAAGTTTAATGCCACACTGCGAAACTTTACAGACAAAGCAATAACATCTCCATGGTGAAACGCAGGGCTTTAAACTGTATTTGTTCATTTACTACCAGATTACTTCCACCCTGAACACGGACGTAGCATCTCGCGCGTAGAGCCGGTTAGCATCCGCGGCTAGCTAGCATCTGTGACAGGAGGCCGTTGTGTATAAATATGGCTCTTCCGTGAACACAAGAGGCTGCCACTGTTAGCGCTGTTAGCCCCAGTATTGGAGTGGAGCTCCAGGGGCCGGCTCTGCTCCACAATGAGGGCCATTCTTAGCACTTTACTGCCCCAGATGACTGTGAGTGGCCCCGGCGGCTGACAGGGTCCCATGACCAGCCCGGCACCCCAACCCTCCTCCAGCTCCAGTCCCACCAGAGAACCACGGGTATGAGGATGAGCGCTTGACCGGGAAACAGCAGCAATATGGCCAGAAATTGGGGATGGGAGATACAGACAAAAATAAATTCTCTTGATTGGACTTTTTTCAGCATATTTGACACGCTGCTGAACATTATTTTTTATCTATCTCTTTAAATTGTCCATATTAAGCTATTTTCTGATGTTTTATGATGTTTCCTCATCAAACAGACCTGGAGCTGTGTGTTGTTTCATGTTTAACACACAAATCCTGCATTTTCACACGCAATTCCACCTTATGATGTCATTTGGTAATACAGAAAGTGCTCTACTGTGTTTTTAAACTCCACACACCTTCACTAGAATCACTTTGGATGATTTCAGCCAATGAATGACTAATTTCTACTAAACGAAAGGTAAAATGTTGCTGTTAATGTGAAAACTTCTGCTTCAATGACATTCCAAGGTGGAACGGAGCATTTTGAGCTTTGGAGATGTAGACAGACTCATAATAAAGACAAATATGTATGAACGAAACACAACTCCAAGTGTGTTTCAGAGGAGATAACAAGTTTATAACATGACTTAAAACTCACAAGTCAATTTTGCGTTTATTATTCAAGTGAAAAACGATCATCGCCATGTTAATTATCTATATCTTGAATAAATCAGATGAAATACATAGTTGTGCATGGCAGCTGTATTAAATAAAAGGTCTGGCAGTTCAGATTTGCGTGTGGTAAAATGTTTGATTTTGCCGTTGACACGTTCGAGGCATTGCAATGGAACCGGTTGGCAGCGCGTTAAAAATAGCTCCTAATCAATCAGCTGGCAGACACATATCTGTGCTGTTAAAACGTATAAAAGGGAGAGCGGGCGGGGGCAGGATCCCACAGTATCAATACCGACGTGCTCTTTGGCAATACCACCCGCAACCGCCGGGCTACAGCACTTTCCAGTGAGTTTCAAGAGCTGCTGTTGTGTCCGTGGGCAAGGCACTTTACCAGCTTTGTCTAACTGAGTGTGAAAACAGTATACAAACCATTTCAAATATGATAAAAACACTCTTTTCTTCAGACAATATGACAGAATATGATTTTCAGCATTAAATCTTAGTATTTTCTTTAATATTTCTATGCACAATATTTGAAATTTGAAGTTGTAGTTGTATTAATACACCAAATAATGCCTTATAACTGTGTTTTCCCTCTGTGATCCAAGTATTTTTTATGCATACTAGTCTATATGTTCTTATATTTGCTCAAAATCATTCTAAAGCTACTCAAGAAAGCTTCATTTCTGTCCTGTGAATGTGTTTTTTTTAGTATCGATATCTGCTCAAATCTAGTTTCGGTGCTTGTTTTCGTATCAGTTCGTGTCTGATTTTCGTTAATCTTCAGGTTAATCAACAATGAATTACGACACAAATGGTCAAAAACTGGGTGAGGCAGGTTTAGTACAAGTATCCATGGGTTTCAGAATGATTAAAAATTGTTTCTTTAAGCTAAAATGTATCTTTGGAATTAAAAAAAACATCTTAATTCAAATTATTTCCCTTGTGGATCAATAAAGTTTATCTAATTCATTTTCATTCACACATGCCGTCTAGAGGATATTACGCCTATGTTACGTTATCTGCTTTAATAAATCAAACTTTCAGATTTTAAAGCGAGATCTAAAAATAAGAAAAGAGCTCCACTGCGTTTTTAAACTCCATACACTTTCATAAGAATCATTTGGGCAATTTCACCCAATCTCTACTGAACTAAAGCTAAAAGAAGACAGTTTAACGTTCCAGGACGACTTAAACACAACTCTAGGTCTGTTTTTGATGAAGTAACAACATTATAACACGACTAAAATCTCACGAGAGTCAATTTGGCGTGATTTAAGCTCTTTAACACTCAACTAATCTGTATAAAAACCCAGGAAATGCACGATTTTGTCCTATTTTGCTCAACTATAATCGTTTAAATATCAATTAGTGAGTAGATATTGACTTTTAGAGTAGCCTAACGCTGTTTAAAAGATGCATGTGTGAGTGGAGAGTTCATAGAACAGACAAAGAACAAGGAGGAAGCCCATAAAAGCGCCTGGCTCAGATCATGGTCCTATTTACGAAAGGAGGGGCCCAGAGTCAACACCAGTAACATGTCCCCTTATAGCTCTGTTGCTTTAGTGATATAAGGAATTGTTTATTTAAAATGCGGCTAAAAATAGACGCAGGGCAGTTTGAATTTATGACGTTTGACCCAGAACGGGAAACACATAACGAATATTGTGTAAGATAAGAATATAAAAGCTCAAATTGACTTAAGGAGTTATTGTCATGGAGTCGAACAGTTATCAACTCTTATAAAGTCTTATCGCCGCTTTTCCTGGACATTATAAAAGTTGTATTGTTGTGTAACGTTATACAATTCTGTGACATAACTTGATTTCGATACTGAGGAATCGACTTGATACTCAATACCGATTCTGATCATAAAAAACACTCTTT
>KN505662.1:3001-15780 GCA_000787155.1 Scartelaos histophorus
TATTTCATTTTTGTTACCACGAAATAAATTCTGTTTACCAGTTTACTAAGCACTGGTTAAACTTAAAGCCATTGTATCGAAATTGGTATCGAAATCGAAATTGCTGGATCGGTGCATCCCTAGGCAAAAGTCAAACTCACTATTAGCAAGTGTGGAGAGCGGCGTAATAATGGACTTTGTATTTATTAAAGTACACGAAATTCTCAAAGTAAAAGCTTAAAAAAATCTGCTGATCATCACGATAATTACGATTAGAATATAATTTTATAAGTTTAATTGTTTTATATTAGATTGTGGCTTGTCCAAATACCTTTTATCAAACTATTTCAGAGGTTCGGTGCACAACAGCGCGCAGCAACCACACTGTTAGCATCACTACTTCCTGTTTGTCTATTGAATTTTTTGGCTAAAATGAATAAATATTTAAAGATAAAGTAACGCACAGCAGTGGACTACACAAATTATATGAATACTTGAGCAGAGGGAGGAAACTTCTGTGTTTTGACAGAGAAACGTTTGTTTCAATGCTAATGCTAATGCTAATTTCGCGGCGTAATGAATATTAAAGCGACACCAACTGAAATATTCTACATACAGAAATAATTGAGTAGTTTTTTACTTTATTTCATTTGAATTTTAATTGGTTTATTTCATATTTTACTTACTTTACTTTAGTGCCCACAGTGTTTTTTGTGGTTATTTCAAACTTTTCTTTTATCTAATGTAACAGTCATTGGACAAGGACTATTTAAATGCCTCACTGCGTAACTTTTCTGGTGGCTGATGGGTCGCGCTCGTCTCCACGGAGATGATGTCGCGAGTGTTCCACAGTACGGCATTAAACGTACAGTATGTATCTCGCATTTATTCGCGTTACAAACCCATCAGCTACTTGTCGCCATGGAGATGAATCACTTTAACATCGGGCTGTGGAACATTTCTCCATCTCCGTTGGGCTAAGCAGGTCTCAAACAGGTTACGTAGTGCGGCTTTATTAAACTTAACAAACGCAGATGTCTATGGAGTCACTATAAAGCTCAAAAAGTGCAACAAAACCTCAAAAATGCACTGGCCAACGCTCCAAAGACCCTTTTTTTTTGTTCTTTTTTTTTAATTTCCAAATTTAAAAATGAGTCTACGAGAGAGGGGCTGGTTTTGGCGACTTGGTCTTCCCTTAAAAAAATCCGCTTTTTCTTTCCACCCGTGCGTCGCGTTCTCAAAAATACCCCAAAAACTGAACTCGCCCAAAGCCAGTTTACCAGCAATACGACACGTGGAGAAAACCGACCGCCATTTTTAGCCTCTGAACGCATCCTAGCAGCTTAAACGTAGCATCTCCACACGCATGGTCTCGCCCCGAAAACCTTCCCTCCCCACTTCCTCTCTCTGTCTTTAGAAAAAAATCTTAGAAGGAAATTATTTAATATATTTTTAGACTTGTTTTTTATTCCAGTTTTGTGTCCACCGATGGCATGCTTGCTTTCTTGTAAATATTGTAGAATAGAAAAACGCAAATTAACTCCCTCTAACTTCCTCAAGACCAGACGATACCACTGTATAGAAATTGTATTAGCCTGCACATTTTTGGAAAGGCTGTGAAGTTGATTTTATTTTTAAAACTTGCATACAAATGTATATATTTTCTTGATTTTTACCCTGCTAATATAGGATCTGTAGAGGATTCCTGTACCAAACCCAGACGTTGTGTACTTTTTTTGTGGAATTGGTGATCTATCTGAAGTGGACGCCTCGTGGTTGAGAGTTCGGTTTGTACATATGATTGGAAAAACACAGTTGGGTTTCTACCTCTCGGGCTCCGTATCTCTGTTTACCTCTGCAGAAACGCTGTAGAGACGCTTTCCAAAATCTTCTGAATGTCCAGTGCAGGTTTTATATGGAAAAACTCACATGGAAAAGTGCGACAGTGTGGGGGAAGTTCTGCTCTAAAGCGATGGCCGGTCCAGGTGAATGCGCTTCAGGCTACGGCGTAAAAATCAGAATAAATCATTTGAATGGGAAATAAATGCAGTAAAATACAAATACAGTAAAAGTAGCAACATCAGTGTATGGGGATGGAACAAGATCTCGCACGACAAAAATGATCTTGTGAGATTGTTGATGGACAAAAAACGGTTAAGACCATTTTGAGAAGCTCTAGCTCCAAAATTCAGAACTACAATGACGGCTGAAGTAGGACCTAAAATAAATAAGAGAATCCAAAATCCATGATTCCACTTATTTATTACAAATGAGCTCAAAAGTCTCGTCTTGATCTCGTGGTGCATCTCGTTTTGTGAAAATTTTGTCCTGTCCCACTCCTACACACACACACACACACACACACACATAGATATACACACACACACACATATATACACACACACAGATATACACACACACACACACACACACATATATATACACACACAGACATACAGACATGCACACACACACACACACACACACACACACACCACACATACACACATAAATATACACACACAGATATACACACATACACACAGATATACACACATAGATACACACACACACACATAGATATACACACACACACATATATACACACATACACACACACATATATACACACATACACACACACATATAGATATACACATATACACACACATACACACATAGATATACACACATATATATATATATACACACACAAACATACATATACACACACATACACACACACGAAGTTCTACCAGATCTGCAAATATGAATCCAATTGATAAATAGTGATAGTCGTGTGCAAAATTTAAGAAGAGTTTTACGTCCAAAGATTTGCAATCTCTGCCAACGTCCTGTGAATGGGGCTTTGTACAAAATCAAACATGAAATTGGACTTTTAGTGATAGAGTTTTCAAGTTCTGCATCGTTGGGCGATATAGAGTTTACGCTTGTACTTCTGAACAACGGTTAAATCCTCGGCCATCGCTGGTCCCAGAGCTGCCCTCACACTGCTGCATCCGACAGCCCCGCCCCTCTGTCTGTACCCGACCAATAGCCACGGTTTCTGACTGTTAGTGAACCTCCTGGATGGGACGAGTGAGAGGAGGCGGAGTCTCGCATCCACGGCCGCTGCGTTCTACAATAAACTCATGACTTACTTCTCATTTACACGTTTTCAGACAAGTTTAACGCCGCGCAGATGCCTGACCTTTCCCCTCGGGCGTCGCCATGGAAGCGGGTATCCTCGCCACAGAGCTGACCCGTCACTTGGCCTGATTGTGGCATCTGCTTGTTTCCATAGAGATGAGATAAATGCCGTAATTTTTAAAGCAAAGCCCACTGACAATGACGAGTTAGAGATTTAAATGCAGTACTTTCTCCTGATGTAACAGTTCATGTATTTGAACTGTAAGAAAGAAACAGAAATCACAGTTTACAGTTATTATATTAAGTGACGATTTTAAATGATCAAATTACAAATGATCAATCAGCCATAACAATTCCACAATATTGCAATAATTATCATGAGATTTTGACATTTTTTTGGCTTTCTAGAACCTAAATACTTAGACCTGTATCAAAATTTGTCAAACTTCCTCAGATTCTTACTCATTTTCAGTTATGGATTCAATTTACAAATTTCTAGCTTGAAATTCACTTACAATTTTTATCAGATAGTCCAGTAATTTTCTATAAAAGGGCCAAAAATCTGAATTTCAACAGTTGCTATGCTATATTCAGTACATCAGTATAGCACGTCTAAATGTTAATTGTGTAATTTTTAAACGCCTATGGCAGGTCAGACTACAAATTTAACGAAAACTAAATTTAAGTTTGTTATATTTGAGATTTAGCTAAAAACTGAATACTTCTTTTTCCACTCTGGCCATTTTTTTGTTTAAATTTTTACTTCTTGGTCGAAAATCATGACATAACAGTTTTAAACCACTTAATAAGTTGCCAAGTAACAATTTTTTTAATAAATAAAAATAGAAGAAAACGCCTTTATTTTGCTGAAATCACATTTAAAGTATCAAGGAAATTTATTTTTTTTTGTAAATTGTGACAAAATTTTGGACAGAATTTTCCCAGTGTGATGTCGTCAATTCGGGACGGTCTAAAATCGATCTCTGCTTCCTGTAATTTTCCGCATATTTTTCAACTTTTCTTTACAAATTGCTTCTCAAAACCCGTCATACACAATTCCTACTTTTTAAATCCACAAACAATACTTCAGATCTCAGGAAAACCTCAGTCGGCCATCTTGTCTCCAGCTCTCCCTCCTCTCCCTCCTCCTCTTTGTGTACATGTGGTAGTTTCTATACAACGACATACGCCATTTTGTGTTTGAATGACCTACTTGAAGCGATTTTATTTCGACATTTTGGTGAGAGACTGAAGACTACTGGACTCTGGATGCGTAATTCCCTCAACAATGTTTGTATATTTGATGTTTTAATCAGATGCATTGTAATTTGAAATATGAAGATGTGTCTATGAAGCACTGGAGGAAACATCTGGAAACTAAACAATAAATGTGACTTTGAACGGAAGACGGTGGTTTTGTATTTATTATTACTTAAAGGTGCATTGTGGAACTTTTTTGTCAAATGCTTTTCTGAATCTGAGTTCACGGCGGCGTATCTGCTCTACGCCTTCACGCGCATCAGGTCCGTCCACGTGTCGCTTTGCAGGTGGAGGGTCCGTCAAACTGGGCCCTGCTGGAATATTTCACAATAAACCTTAAACCTTTCTACCATTGAGACCGAATCAGTCCATCGATCTGTTTTTCTAGGTATTTTTGAGCTATAAAACCACCTGTAATTGAAAAAATGTGAAATAAAGCTGTTTAATGTCACACTGTGGAACATTTCAGGCACTTTTCACATTGAGGAGACTCTAAGAGAAGTTATGTCTGGGTCAATGACGTGAAGTCTTTTTTCTTCAGTTAAAAAGGTTCAAATTTGATAATAATTCCTCACATCCCTGTAGAACCTCTGACCTCCTGGAACCAAATCATTTTTTCACAAATCCTGAGTTATTCTGCATGTTTTTTGTCCTTAAAGTGTCAAATGTTCATGTGGTGCGACCGTCCGCCCTTAACTCATGATTTTTAAATTTGAAAATGACTTTAAATCAAATTATCTTTCTTTGTCGTCATATTTTCTGAAGTGTTTTTAGTCCCACATTTCATCTTTCCTGAATAGATATTTCCCCCATAATATTCAAACAAATATTGTCTGAGCGTGTCCATTTTTTTCAAATATATTTTCAAATCTCAATATCATGTTCATATCTTAAATTAACATCCCAACCACGTTTCAGAAGATAAAACTATTTGAGGGTTGCACCGCATGACATTTTTAAGGTTGTACCCAATTCATCTACATAAAAAACATTTAAAAAGTTAATGTCAAACTTAGACTTATGCTCCTGACATTGTAAATATATGAAAAAATTTAGTAGAAACAACATTTTTAAATTTTCCTGTTGAAAATCCCTATACGTCATTGACTTAGACTCAAGTCAGTTTTGAGGACTTGAGACTTGACTTGATAAAACCGATTAAGACTTGGGACTCGACTTGGATTTGGAGGTCGGTGATTAGGACTTGTCATAATGTCATGAATATACCGTGACTTTTTAAGTACAATTTAGCTCAAAAGTGTAAAAAATAAATAAATGAAAAAAATTCTAAACTATATTTGGTACTTTTTGGGTTTAAGGACTCAAAGCAGACGACTTGGGACTTGACCATATGCACCAGTGACTCGAGACTCGCCTGTATTTGACTTGTGACTTAACTCTTAAAGACTTGAGACTGACTTGAGACTTGCAAATCAACCACTTGGTCTCACCTCTGCTTTCTACCACGTTATAATGTCTTTAAATGTCATCCATGCATGTTTGAGTCATCTAGTGATCTCTTACAGTTGGCTCCATTCTGTCCTACGTCATCCATGGTCCTACACAATTCCCCACACAGGATACAAAACTACACACAACTTCACAAACCTGATGCGATGTGCAATTTGCTGAATGTGCTAAACCTGCTCTGTTATTACCACATAAAAGTTGTTCCTATTCATTTTATTGTACTTTGCCAAGAAATATCAGAAAGGTAAATTCCCAAATATGGACCATGATCATTTTTATTATTGACTAGACCCAAGAACACGCTCTACTACAAAATCTGCAGTCCAACAGGATTCATTTTAGCTGCCCCATATCTCTATTAAATAATATTGACCTGCAGAATGTTGCAATGTCAATGAAACCCTGTAATATGGACCAGGCTCGTGTGAAGCTCAGAACGTCCAGAATTGCGTCACTGAGCAGATTCCTGAATGGTGCAGGTGCTGGGCTTTAGAGAGTGACCATTCAGTCCTCAGGTATATGTGTGTAACTCAAGGTATTTTCTCATATTTAAATAATTGCAAGAAAGATTCACTGTCATTACTTTTTTTTTCTAAATTCTGTACATATGAATGAATGAATAATGACCTTTATTTGTCCATTTCTTCACAGGTGCATAGAAAGGAATTGAAATTGAACCTTTCATCCTGTCTGTACATTACAAATCCGACTGTGTTTCTTCAGCACAAGAACCCGATCCTCATCTTCAGATCAATGTCCACTTTTTCTAGAGACTGAAGAAAACCACAAATTAAAGAGATATAAACCAGATATAAACCAGAAACCAGGTCAACATGTGGAAACATATCAGACTATTGGTCAAGCTTTTTTGCCATGTAGGTTCTTGGGCTTCCATTTCAATATTAGTTTGCCTTTATGTGAATATGTCATAACTTCAGATGGAGGGTAGGACCTATGGGAGATCTTTTTGGAAGAAATCTAATATTTTTCTTATAGTTTAAAATCCTGGAATGTAACAAAGTAAAAAAAATCCTGGAATGTAACAAACTTTGAGCTAAACAAGCATAAAAAATGAGAAATCGACTAAATCCCTTAAAATCAATTAAATTCTGTATCAAAATAACATTTGCTGCTACATTTTAATTGTTCTAAAAATCTCTGCAAAATACTTACATTTTACTTTTAAAGTGCATTTAAAAAGATTTTCTTGCAGGCAGATTTTTTCTTGTGATATTTTTACTTGAGAAATCTTCTGCCCTGGATGTGTATCTACCACTGGGTTAGGCTCAGGTTTAGGCTCGGGTTTAAGCTCGGGTTTAGGCTTAGGGTTTAGGGTTTAGGGTTTAGGTTTAGACTCGGGTTTAAGCTCGGGTTTAAGCTCGGGTTTAGGCTCGGGTTTAGACTCGGGTTTAAGCTCGGGTTTAGACTCGGCTTTAGACTCGGCTTTAGGCTCGGGTTTAAGCTCGGGTTTAGACTCGGCTTTAGACTCGGCTTTAGGCTCGGGTTTAAGCTCGGGTTTAGACTCGGGTTTAGGCTCGGGTTTAAGCTCGAGTTTAGGCTTGGGTTTAGACTCAGGTTTAGCAGGACTGACCTTTTTAAACTCGTCGAATGAAATGGCTCCGTCCTGATCCAGGTCGGCCTCTTGAATGGCCTTCTCCGCGACACTCTGGAGCTGCTCGTCTGTCTCCTCCATCCCCAACATCTCCTGTAGGACCTGACCACACACACACACACACCCAGTGTTAGACATAGAGTTTTGACCTGATATAGACCTGGGTTAGAGCTGGTTAAGACCTAGTGTTAGACCTGGATTAGACCTAGTTTACACCTAGTTCAGACCTGGTTTAGACCTAGGTTTGAGCTACCTGGTTTAGTACTGGTCTAGATCTGTTTGAACTGGTTTAGACATTTAGACCTGACTTGGTTTAGATGTGACTCAGACCTGGTGTAGACCCAGATTGGACTTTGTAGGGAGTAGTGCCATTTGAACTGCACATTAAGGCGGTGTAATGTCTGTGCCTTTTCTCTTTTCTGTGGATTGTGGAACTCTCGGTCCTTCAGTTCTCTACTTTGTATGAATCTCTGAATCTCTTATTTATTTGACATGATTTGCCTCTTAATTATTTTGAAGGGTCATAAAGTGCGTCTGACCTGAAGCATCTCATCTTTGGAGATCTTCCCGTCTCGATCCTGATCGTACAACTGGAAAAGAACTGGGGAAAAACAAACAAATATTCATTCATTCAAGCACAGACAGAATGCTGTTATACTTTATACAACCAGGAGATGGTGCTGTTTTATTATTTTTGACCAAAGAAAGACAAGCGCTAGTATTAGGATTAGAGTAGTGACAGCTGGAGTAACATGGTAGTAGTAGTAGTTATACTAGTAATATTATTATTACTTGTAGTAGTGGTGTAGCAGTGGCTATAGAACATACTGTTGTTGTGTCCTTCGACAAGACACTTTTCCCACCCTGCCTAGTATGTCTGTGTGTGATTGTGTGTATCTGCATGCGTATGTGTATATGCATGTGTGTGTGCATGCGTATGTGTGTATGTCTGTGTGTATATATATGCATGTATGTGCATGGGCAAATGCATGTGTGTGTACATATGTGTGTGTATATGCAAGAGTGTGTGCATGTGTATATGCATGTGTGTATATGCATCGTGCATGTGTGTATATGCATGTGTGTATATGCATGCGTGCATGTGTGTATATACATGTGTGCGTGCATGTGTATATGCATGTGTGCGTGCATGTGTATATGCATGTGTGCGTGCGTGTGTGTGTGCATGTGTGTATATGCATGTGTGTATATGCATGTGTGCGTGTATATGCATGTGTATATGCATGCGTGCATGTGTATGTATGCATGTGTGTGTGCATGTGTATATGCATGCGTGCGTGCATGTGTCTGTATGCATGTGTGTGTGCATGTGTATATGCATGCGTGCGTGCATGTGTCTGTATGCATGTGTGTGTGCATGTGTATATGCATGCGTGCGTGCATGTGTCTGTATGCATGTGTGTGTGCATGTGTATATGCATGCGTGCGTGCATGTGTCTGTATGCATGTGTGTGTGCATGTGTATATGCATGCGTGCGTGCATGTGTCTGTATGCATGTGTGTGTGCATGTGTATATGCATGCGTGCGTGCATGTGTCTGTATGCATGTGTGTGTGCATGTGTATATGCATGCGTGCGTGCATGTGTCTGTATGCATGTGTGTGTGCATGTGTATATGCATGCGTGCGTGCATGTGTCTGTATGCATGTGTGTGTGCATGTGTATATGCATGCGTGCGTGCATGTGTCTGTATGCATGTGTGTGTGCATGTGTATATGCATGCGTGCGTGCATGTGTCTGTATGCATGTGTGTGTGCATGTGTATATGCATGCGTGCGTGCATGTGTCTGTATGCATGTGTGTGTGCATGTGTATATGCATGCGTGCGTGCATGTGTCTGTATGCATGTGTGTGTGCATGTGTATATGCATGCGTGCGTGCATGTGTCTGTATGCATGTGTGTGTGCATGTGTATATGCATGCGTGCGTGCATGTGTCTGTATGCATGTGTGTGTGCATGTGTATATGCATGCGTGCGTGCATGTGTCTGTATGCATGTGTGTGTGCATGTGTATATGCATGCGTGCGTGCATGTGTCTGTATGCATGTGTGTGTGCATGTGTGTATATGTATGTGTGCGTGCATGTGTGTATATGTCTTTAAAATCTCATGTCTGGAAGATCAAATCTTAATCCAGAATGAGAAAAATGAAGCTTGTGCTATAGAGACATTTGCCAACTTTGAAACAGAAATTGGCAAAGTTATAGAAGAGCTGGAGGACAAATTGGAGGCACAATTAATCAAAAGTCTAAATGATGATGATGTTTATTTATTAAATATGGGGCAGTGCATATTAATCAACATGTGTTAGTACAGCAGACTAACACGTGTTGACATGAACACTCATTTTCCTCCATAGTCCCATTGGCAAGACAAAAAAGGACATAGGCACAAAAAAATTCAGTCCATCACACATGACAAAGACATTAAAGATCAGTGAATATTACTGTAGACATATTAGTACAATTAGAACATGCTAAAAGCACAGCACATACATGAATGACAACAGACACAATTCACAGTCACTCAACAACACAGAGATATTTGCTGTGAGGTTAAAACACATAGAGATTAGTTATGTTCACATATGCTGATGAAAATGCACAGCTGAAACTCTAGCATTCAAAATAAAATCTCATGTCTGGAAGGTCAAATGATAAAGAAGCATATGAGAAAAAAAGTGTCCTGGGCCAAGACAATTGCCACTTTCAAGATAATTTAAATGACACTTAAAACTGCAGCCTGTCTTGTAAAGGAGTTGGCTTATCTAAAGGAAGATTTGAAACTGTCACAAAACTTCTGACAGTCTAGAAAAAACACAACAGCATTATTACTTGTATGAGCGAAAAAAGAAACGTGACCTTGGGCAAGACACTTGCCACTTTCAATCACTACCTGAGTGGTTGCACATGGCGCTGATACAAATTTTGCTGACTCTCCAACCATCACCAATCCAAAGGCTTTGCTCACATGCACATTGATTATCTGATTTTAAGATCATTTAAATCAAAGTCAAAATCTGATGTGTGTATTCAGAGAGAGCGTGACCAGTACCACTGAGCTGCAGTAGGAGACTGGGGAGTGAAGGGCAGGTTTCCAAAAGTTTAAATTGACCAACTCAATCTTTAATCTGATTCTTGAAGCTAGTTTATAAACCAGTTTTAAGGATCGGAAAATAAATTAATAATTAATAAAATTTAATCGCCTAAAATACTGACTTCAAATAACTGCATTATGTGTGTGTATGTATTATGTGGACACACTATTTTTTCCATCCATCATACAAATGTGTATTACTTATTATAATTTACAACAGTTTCCCATTTTGGCTTGAAAAATAAAAATACAAGCACATCATATAACTAGAGAAGTCATACTATTCAATTTGACACTATATTCTGGGATTTTTTCTTAAACGATTTCTCTTAAATCTTGAACGATTTTTAAACATGCGTCAAAAAGTGCACACCACAAAGACGAGGAGAAACTTATGAGACTTAAAATCACCCATCACAAAGACTGCAGCGGGATATGGCAGCGCAAAACACACTATAAAACTGTACTGTAAAGGAAGTAGTAGTAGTAGTAGTAGTAGTAGTAGTAGTAGTAGTAGTAGTAGTAGTAGTAGTAGTAGTAGTAGTAGTAGTAGTAGACTAGTAGTGAGTAGTAGTAGTAGTAGTGTACAAGTGATTGAATAATGCTGGTAAACTCACAGCGTAGTTTCCGGTTGGGGCTGTTGTAGGCTTCCTGGGTGGAGGACTTGTTTCGGTTGGAGTCACTCGACTGAAAATGAGCCATAACCCGGACAAACGAGGAAAAGTCCACAGACTCTTTTCTGCAAATGACAAGAGGGTAGTCCAGGGTTAAAGCTACAGTAGGTCACTTTTCTGATGGACCATGGAGGAAAATGTAGTAGTAGTAATCATAGTAGTAGTAGTAGTAGTAGTAGTAGTAGTAGTAGTAGTAGTAGTAATAGTAGTACAGTGACAGTTTAGGCTCAGTTTTAGACCCGTCTCCATGGAGATGTAAAACAATAACATCTGGGAATCAGGAAAGATTAAAGTACATATCTGGGATTAAAGTGTGTATCTGGGATGTATCTGAAGCAATTTGCAAAAAAAAGTTGAAAAATATGTTGAAAATTACATAAAGTTCCACAATGATGACATCACACAAAGGAGAATTCAAAAAGTAATATTAAGAAAACGTAAAATAACTAGATTTAATCTCCAATACTTCAATAAGCAGGGTCACCTCTCCACAGACCTGACCTGTAACTTTGGAATTTTTAGGTTTTGGATATTTACCCAGGAGAGAAGAAGGCTCCAATGATCCGGTCTTTGATCGGATTCTCCGACAGCCCTGAAATCACTTCAAAATCCTCCACTCTGAAATGAAAGTAAAAATAAAAGAGCTCTATACCCTAAAAGAGCAAATGGAGTAGAGACAATGGGGGAAATTAGAACCGTTTCCATAGCAATTAAGAATTTAAAGGTGCACAATGTTCCACAGTGTGACATTAAACAGCTCTACTTTGTACTTATTCACCTCACTATTCAGTATTTATTCAGATCTGGGGGCCCAAGGCAGACATTCTGACTGTGAGCGGGGTCGCCTCTCCACAGATCTGACCTGTAATTTGGTCTGGTTTGGTCACCATGAAAATAGAAAACTTTAATGTTGCAGTGTGGAACATTCCAGACAAAAGCAAATGATTCTACCTGGACGACTGTCAAAGCGAGGACGTCTCCATGGACGTCTCCAGTAGAAAAGTTACAGAATGCACCTTTATAGGGCAACTACATTTTACTGATCAACTGTACCAACAAGTACCTGAATAAAATGGAGTTAACTATATACTTGTAACCTTATTTTGACATTTGACTCCACAGTACCTTAACCCTAAAATAAACACTCTCACTTCACACTTGATCGAATAAGTAAAATCAGAAGTCAGATTACCTAAGGGCTCCTCTTTGGTCCTGGTCCAGAAGCTCAAACCTGTCGTACAGGTTGTGGATATGAGCAGCCGAGACTTTAAAGCACAAAACAACAGTCAGAGCGAGTCATAATGTTACGTTATGGAACATTTAACTTATTTCAGTGTGTTTCATATATGACAAGAGGCTACACATTTCACTATTGTTTTTCTCCTTGTGCCTTGTTGAAAATGTGTGTACACTGGGAGTGTTTAGTACAAATGGACTAAAACTTAAGATTTATTTATTTATTGTGCAGTGGCTCTCTTCAAAACAACATACTGGGATTATAATTTACCATATATTTT
>KN505663.1:7218-23753 GCA_000787155.1 Scartelaos histophorus
GAGGGGAGATGAGGGGGAGATGACTATTTGTTGAACTTAGAGTAACTAGAGTACGGGGAGCGCCCCACAGGAGGCCATGTTTCCTTTGAGTGACTCTGCCTCCTAAGGTTAATTCATAATTCATATTCGTGCCTGAGAAGCAAACATAAACAAGTAGTGAATTAAGTGTGAACACGCACACAATAAGTTTGGCGCGAGTGCGTGTTACTACAGCTAAATGTGTCAAATCTTATCCTGCAGACTCTTTAGCGAGATAAATATTTCATTGCGCCGCCGCAGATAAAGTCAAAGACTGAGACCCACGAGAATACAACCAAACTGTCACGCACACTTGAACAAAGAAGCCCAAAAGGAGTTGATTTGATAAAGGTTTATTTTGGAGTTGCACTATTGGCTGTGCAACACTTCCTTTTGGTTTCTTCTCCATCTTTCTTCACATTGGTCTCTGCCAAGTAACTCCGACTGGCATAGTGCCATATCATAAGGCATGCTCAGGTCTTGATGAGCGCCTTAATTATTTAATAGCCACAGTGGGAGCATTCAGGGGAAGCCATCTGCTGCAGCTCAGAGGATTGGAGAGGCCGATGGAGCGTTGTACGTACAGACGCAAGCTATAAACCACCAACAAGCAGCTCTCATTTAGGCGGCGAATGACTTCTTTTAAAATGCCATTTCATCAACAAGGGGTGGAAGTCGAGGTAACACATCTGCTGGAAAGCACTAAACTAGCAGTGAAGCCTGTACCATTTACAGCAGTCACTTACCAAGTGTAGCCATGTGCTGGAGGTGTTAAACGCGCTATGACCTGACAAGAGCCCTCCTGTTCAGCACAGTGTTCAATGCAATTCTGAGTGTTCATGACACAGCCAGACCTGGTCCTGTATTAAACTCTGGGGGTGCTTATGTTTTACACACACTCCTCCAGGGCCTGACAACAGCTCTGAAATCATGCTCTTTTCAATAGTGACACACAAAGCTTTACCGCGGCAGGGAGTCAGAGGTTACACCCTGAAGAGAATGCATTTTCATGAGCCTTGATGCAGCCTTGTGAATAATGCAGAAATGCCTTTGTAGAAAAGTTGCATGTAGTACACCAGCAGGACTGATTAACACATACATTTGGTTGTCAAAAATGGCTCGAAGGCACAAAGGCAGGTGCGTGTGCTTTCAGATGAGTTGGCATTTGAGTGTCACAGTGTTTTAATATCGCCACTGTTGCTATGGGACGCCCTGGGCCTCTCTGCAGTGCTAATATCAAAGGTCGATCAGCCATTACTCTTCTCCTCCTGCCTATTTACGCTCTACTTTGATTTACATTTTACCCCCAAACCAGTGGGCCTTTTTGGGCTCTCTCTCTCTCTCTCTCTACTCTGCTTTCTCTGCCGTTTTGGTAATTGCGTTCATTGTCAGGAGTGCCACTTACAGCAGGGATAGTTGACCACCATGATGTCATCCAGGGCGATGTAGCCTTTCCGCTCCCTGGAAACAGTGGCTTCTATCAGCACCTGCAAAAGGTAAAGTGAATATGATGACTGGAGTAACTGCCATGTGATTATCCTATACCACTCAAAGCTTAAGTATTGCAGCCATTTTGAAAATAACCTCTAGAGCTGAGAGGGTTGTGACTTCCTGATAGTCATAATTACAAACAAAGCATTGCACATCTGAGGAAAAAATCAAACAGGCCAATTGAATACCAAGAAAAAGAGGATTTACTGAAGAGATGAGGATAATAATGTTGGTTATGACTAGTCTAAAATGCAACTTCCTCTACCTTTTTCCCCATTAAAGGTATAAAGCAGGGTGCACTCGAAACTGTAGAGATTTAAAAAAAAAAAACCATGCAAACTTAAAAAGGTTGTTTAGGTTTCTTATTTATTTTAGATTTTTTAATTGAACAGTTGCAAAACCACAAAACCACATGCAGAAGATAGAACTTTTTAAAATAAACTTCTAATAGATCAACTTTGAGGGACTTTTGAGTTAAAACATTATACATTCCACCATAAAGCACATCACAAATGCACATCTGCTGACCCGAAACCAAAATAATGGAGACAATAGAAGAAATAAGAAAAACATTAAAGAGAGATTGCTTTAGTTTGACCTCAGAGTGGAGGGAAATATAATAGCTTTATCTGGGAGGACACAATGTGGTTCTGGTGTGGTGAGGTGCATTGGACATTCAGGGTGCAGCCGGCGATGAGGCTATAAGAGCAGATAATACAGCGTGCACATGAGGCCCGGGGGACGGCTAAACTGCACACGGCACGCTGCTGCAACAATAAGCTGCGCGAGGGGGGCTCTGGCAAAGCCTAATCAATATCGAATCACCATGCTCTATAATGGCACAGAGTTATGAGGCTCCGGGGGGATGTTTGTTTTCCACGCACCAAGGACAGGCTTCCATCGGACGCTTTGATCGAAGGCTGGCTTTGAGTTATTGTTTCTCATAATCCTCTGACCACATGATTACAACATGGATAATGTCCGCGGCTCAGCTCAGGCTCTCGCACAGACGCCCTTACGCAGGATACTCTTTATGACAGTTTTTCTTTTTACAGGCAGCTGCAGGTATCATGCAACAAAAGCAACTGAAACACAAATATTAGACAATTTAGAGTGCTATCTTTGGAGAAAAAAATGTATCTGAAATCTGTTTCTTGTCTGGTTTAGTAGATTTAGTGCTGGTTATATTCATTGAAGCACAGTAATAGCATGTTAATCAGATGAAAATTGCACAGTAACTAAAAGTGCAATTATGATAATCAGAAGGTAATTAATCATGAAAACAGGATTCACATCTGTCACTCATTTTTTGTGGTAGTGTGTTTCCTATTTTTGATCCAATACAGAGACAAAAACATGGCTGATATTTTCTTGCTAATAATTTGGAAGGCAAAACTCATATAGTTTATTCACTATTATCCCATTTACCATGCAGGTTCTTCATAATCAAGTAAGCATTGTTATTAAGATAAATTCAGAAAATCACAAAATTCGCTGAATAAATTCATGTTTTCAGGTTGGTCCAGAAAGTCTCATGATGATCTCATGAGCTTTTATTTATACAAAGCTGTTCTGTAGTTACTTCAGAGATAAATAACACCTACATAACACACTTGGAGTGGTTTTGTCCTATTTATTTTTGTTTAAAGGATGTAAATACTGTTTTTGGTCTCAGCGAACAGAGAACTGAAAAAGTCAGAACTGAAAAAGCTGCAATTAAGAATAAATTTAACTTTTCACATTATATCATTTCAGTTAGACTTGAACTTAATGATGACTGGAGACTCTGCAACTATCTTTCGTAACTTGAATTTTACCAAACCCTTCTAGTTAAGAGCCAGAAGGACAAACAAAAATATTTACTTGCGTCTATTTCAATAATAGAAAAGTGAGAAAAGTTTCTTGGATTCCCATGGTGTTTGCAGAAGAACAACAACACCTCTGGCACCTCTGGCCCCAGATATCCTCGTCTCGCGGTGAACAGGATGAAGCTGGACCCACCTCCCGGACTTAAGGCCAGGGATGCATGTGATTACAGCAACAATTGGTGTGACAACAACCCCGGCCGTGCGAGACCCAGACGACACCTCTGCAGACGGACAGGAAGTGAAAAGATTGAGGTTGGCGCAAAAAAAAAAAAGAAAAGAAAAGATCTAGACTAATCGAGGCACAGAGGTGAAGAGTGTGGGCTGAGAGTACTGCAGACTGAAGTGGAGGTGGCGTCACTTGGATACCATGATGTAAGGTGTGCATCGGGGGTCACTGAGTTGGAAAGTGACCCCTCTTCCTCTATAGAAGCCCGCCCTCCTCTCGCCGCTAGATCAACACGGAGGCTAATCTCCTCCTGCCAAAGTACATTTCTCAGTTTGTTCCCATGCTCGACTTGAACCTGACCCTGAAGACGCCATAGGTATGATTTACAGCCCGCTCGCTCCCACTTCTCTGACATTTTCTATCTTATATACGGTGTTTAGTGGGACGTGATGTTCTTAGTGCAGTTAATCTCCTCTGCCCTATGTCTCCTCAATCACCACCTCTGCCTATGTTTTTTGTGAGATTACTTAAATAATAATAGTTGTGCTTGATCAACTATAATTCAGGGGAGGCCGTTCCTGTCACAAAAGAGGCGTGTTCAATGTTAGTCTTAAACATAGAAGGCAAAATAATGGAGATCTAGCTTGTTTTTAGTTTAATGCTGACTGCAAACTCATCATTTAATTTTAACAACTACATTTGAAATCTTTTCTGCTATGTGGCACACGGTCATCTAAGAAATATCTGTAAAATAAATAGAAAATAAGACACACAGCAATGCCACCATTTGTTATTTCCTTTACAGATCTAATTCAAAGTTCACATTTCTATTGTATACACTCCAAACAAAGCATTGCGGTTCCTATTGCCTGCGTATTTATTTGTTTTTTTATACAATATAATTATAGTACAGAAATTAGCCAAGGTCATGGATGACATGCGGAGTATCAGCAGAAAACCATAGTGAAGGCCAAATCGAAGCTGTTCTTTCTGCAAGTGTTCTGTGAACGATTGACTGTGGGTTCATCTCTGGTCTCCATTAGGACAAAGGTGATTAAAAGGTGAACAATTCATGCATTTGTTTCAGCCTCACAGCATTCTTCTGTATTTTTATGCATAATTCTCCTTGTACATCTGAGGCCCTGTTAGCTCTACTTTACTAATGAATTGTTACTTAGAGATGCTGGAATCATCTAAAGTGGTAAAAATAAAAGCATGCCATCAAATGATTTATAGCAGAAATAAAAGACACATTATGAGGATGTATTGCATTGCGCCGCTATACAGGCCTCTAAAAGCTCTGTAATGTATACAAATCAAAAGACAATTCATCTGAGCTATAACGCACACACAGCCTTCCCCGCGGCCAGAGATAGCATTAGACGCCCTCCTCCCGTCACTATTGGACACACTCATAGGTAAATAACCTCCCAAAAGTCACAACTAAAAGGTCATTCGCTCAAGGAAAGCTGCTCAACTGGAAAAGGCCAGAGCTGTCCATGTTATAAAATATTCCATTATGAATACCAATATAGCCTCTTTAGCGCAGTTTCAAAAGGCACTGTGAAAGTCCAGGCTCACAAAAGGGAAACAAACCTGAAAGAAGTTGCAACAATATGCAATATTCTAACAGACCAAATAACTTTTATAAATACACGTTGAATAAGATACTTGCGTAATGTGTTATTTTTTTCATTTTTAGACACAATTTAAAAAGTGGGTTTGTGTGTGCACCAAAGACATAAAACAGTCGGCAAGATATTTGACCTTCAGCTGCTGTAGAAATTTAGTTCAACTCAAATAAGATTCTTCAATATAAACTAAAGTGGCATGCAATTTTAATTTTTTAGATAAAAGAGAGATAATAGAGATAATAAAAATGTTTACCATTTACACAAAAAAATAGTCCAAAGTTTGAACTCCAAAAAACATTTATATAGTTCTTCTTTAGACACTTAAAGATACTGTATAAATCTATATAGATCCATTATTATAATTATTTTGTGAAAAGGGTTTGGCTGTGGACCTCTTTGATAATAATAATTTAAAAAGAGTATTAGAAATAACTGAATCTAGATCTTAATTGAAATGTGTTTAATTGCAAAACCTTATATAAAGAATTATCAAATTAAAAAATATGAATATCTAACCTGCAGAATTCTATGACCTTGATTTGAGCAGATTTGGAAAAAGAAAGACCAATAAAACCCCACGTCTCCAGCTCTAGTTGACGCTCATACCAGGTTGGATAGCATCTTTAATATTTGATAGTCAGTTCCTCTTGGTATTGCACCTCCACCAACACGACAAGCTCTGCACCAGACACACAAAATCTCCAATCGAGACGTCTCAAGGTCTCACTATACCAGAGGATTTTCACCGTCCAATTTGTTCAGCCTGAAACCCCTTCTTCAAACGTGTGATAGGGGTTTAGAGTGATCACATAACGGCGCTGTATATTTGAACACACCTTTCTTGGGCTTTTACAGAAATTGCATTTACAGACAACAAATGAATGGAGTTCGTTCACAATACAACATATCAAACTCAGCTTCAATACTAGATAAATAAAAGGCTTAAAACAGATTTCAAGAGCACATTGGTAATAATAAAAAGCACTTTTAACAACACCTTTTTAGACCAATTTTCAACTCAAAAATAGTAGTTTCTTAATATTACCAATAGTCGTGACTGTAATAGAAGTGATAGAGTGAAAGACTGTTTTCAAACTATTCTGAAAAAGTCCAATTTTGGCTCATTTATGTGATTTTCTTCAGCCTTAATATCTGTTGCTGACACTAGTTTTAGTATTGATTAGTATCTGGGTTTCATTTTTTGACAAAACCTGTGATAATCTTGACATTTTAGAAAAAAAAGATTCATAAACCCCTCCCCAGTCTGTTCACTTCCAAAGATTTACTTATTTTAACTCCCAATGATTTGAGAAGCCCATTTTCTAAGTCAGGTTTTAAAAGAATGCTATGTGGGTTTAATGACGGAGTAAATCTGTCGGATAACTACTTAGAGTTGCTATGGAGATGATTTAGAGCTTAAATCTAACCAAGCTGTAAACTTAACACAGCCTTCAGCGAAAAATAAGGTAGCATGGAGACGGATTTTGTTATTTTCAGTTTCCTATTTACTGAGAGTTGTTAAAATAGAGTTATAACCACGGTATAAACTGCACTACTGCCTGCACTAATGTGACTGTAGATTTTATTTGTATTTCAGAACGTGTATTAACCTTTACAGAGCAAGTTTGTGCTTCTTTATGCCCTTAATTAAAACAAAGGGGTATGAGTACATTTACCAGCACCTGCAGATTAAACTGGGCATCTTTGCAAGTTAAAACTACAATATTTTGTAACAAGGCCTATGGGATCAAATGGGAAGTATCTTACACTCAAAATGGCAGCTATGAAGGAGAAACTGAAAATAAGGGATTTTTTCATCGCCTTTGATCTGTATCTTGAGAAATAAGAAGTATAGAAGTTTGCTTGTTTCAAATTTAAAACCAAATTGTTCTCCTTTTTACAAGATAATCTGGATACATTAGTCGTCAATCAAAAGTCATGAGACATTTGCTCCCGCTCCTCTAAAGCCTGTGCACTCCTCTGCTGTGACTGAGGCTCTGATCGAGGCTCTGCTGCAGTGTTGTGATGTCCTAAACTGTACACCGTAGCTCTGTCTCACCTCAGATTACACTGTTTGCTGAGATGCTCACAAGACTTAGACAAGAGAGAGTGCGGCTCATGGGAGTGTCAGGAGAGGACAAGGCAAACACGCTGTACTCTGAGACTGAGAGGGCTCTGAACTGACTTCACTTTGGCCCAGACAACTGTGGACAATAGTATAGCATAATTCACTGCTCAAATAAACCAAACATATTATCAAATTATTACTGACGCTTTTGAGCAAACCGCCAATGAATTCAACTGAAATAACTTAATATAACAGAACATGGAGACTTTTTTTGAGTGTGCAGCTCATCCATAGCTCAAACTGTCACTGTTCTTGGGCAAGAAGCTTCCTACAAAATGAATAACAGTATCTTATCTATTAGGAAAGAAAAGGCCTTTTGGTTTTTAATTATATTTAAGATGTTGGTGATTCAAAAAGTCAAAACGTCAATTTGCAAACCATGTATGCTGTGGGAAAAGACTCTTTCGCTAATTGAATCCTTTTTTGTTTGGTTACTTGCTAATAATAAAAAGTGTTGAGTTAGCATCATCTGAAGCGGCACAAACTGGCTTAACTAAAGAGTGCAATTTACTGCTTAATTGAGCACAGTTAGAGGAGCATTAATTAAAATGATTGACCAGCAGTGAGACTTTTTATAGCTACCATGACATACTTTATAGTACTTACATACATTTAATTATTTTCTAACATTCTCCATTGAACAAACAATATATATATATAATATCTTCTTCAGATCACATGAACTGTCAGCACAGTGTCATCCTATATCATGTACGTAGCATTGGTATTTACATAGTGAAGGTCACATCTTGCGTGGCCCAACAGAATTTAATTAAATTGTAAGGATTGACAGTTCTTGATAAAATGCACAGGAGTCCACTTAATTGCTTTCTGACAGCTTCGCAAAGCTTGCAGAAAAAAGAAAATGGATTAATAGAAGCATATCCTATGGACTACCTGCCTGTAACATAGTCAATAGTGTGGTACTGAACACTACAGTACTACTACTACACCATGAACAGTGCTGGAGGCCAGATCTACAAGTCTGCAACCAGGAAGCTCGTGTTAGACCTGGGAGGGCCCTAGGGTGCTCACTCTGCTGTATGCTCATGAGCCAATCAATGCTAATTAAATTGCAAATGAAAGTAATTAATACCAAAACTTGTCTCTCCACCTAAAGCAAAGATGATTGCAATTAATTTAATAGAAGACCTTAAGTAGTCAGTGAAATTAAAAAAATGTAATTATAAAATATTACATTATATGGTTATTATCAAGCAGCATTTATTTTACTGAAAATGTAGCACAATCTCAGCAAACAATATCTGTGTTGCAAAACTCGGATAAAGCAAATTACATAACTATAAAATAGCAAAGCTCTGCTATTTTACAGTTATGTAGAATGAATTAAGCATAATCCAATCACTCATTCCTGCACCGTGCCAGCCCAAATATCCTAATGTGAGTAATACACAACACGAGTCTATGAATGAGTGTTTAGCTTCCTATTCATAGGCAACACTGACGACTTTTCAAGTTTCTAAATATAGAATATTGGGTGAATTCTTAATTTTTCATCCTTCTTTAGATGTAGATTTACCCTGTAAAGAGTGTTATATCCTTTTATAAACCTAAACTGAATATAACTTTAACTACATCACTGGTTGATAATTAACAGTATTTCACTGTCTAAGTTTTCTCTGTGTAATATGGAGTAGCATAGTCATTTATAATATAGTTAGGAGTCAGGTAGTTGTAGGGTGCGTTCACACTGCACATCAAAATTAGGACTAAACTGAGATTAAATTCAGATCTAATCTTAGACTAGACAAGGACTAAACCAGAACTTTACTAGGACCAAACCAGGTCTACCATTCAGACTAGACTGGGCTCAAACCAGAACCCAACCAGGACACAACTGAATACACCCATAGTAATAGTTATATTGTTGCTAAATCCCAAACTGTAAACTCTCAGAGATATATGGTCTCTTACCTGGTATTCATTTGGCCAGAAGGTGCTGACGGCGAGTTCGACCTGGTGCCACTGTTTGCCATGGGAGCCTGAGGCGTTCCACACCGGGTTTCCCAAAGGCCCCCCGTTGACCCGCACATAGGCGTTGAGGGCTCCGGGGCTGTGGCCGTCCCGACTGTACAGGAAGTAGCTGAACTGGACGCAGTGCGTGTCATTCTCACTTAGTGGAGGGAGAAGCAGCTGAGCACGCTGCCCCACTGCATGCTGGGAGGAGTTCACAAGCATGTAGGAGCCTGGAAGAGAGCATGGTGTGGTAGGTTAGTTATCTAAGAGGAAGGACGTGTTAATCCACATATGAAGCCACAAAACACCCCAAACAGACCAAACTGAATGCTCATTAAAAGTGGAGGTAAAAATGCAGGGTCATGACCCTGCAACACACTGCACTGTGAAGTGTAATGGTCTAAAAAGCAGCACTTATGATTGTACCACTTTGGCATTATCGGTTTGCCAAATGTCTACTCACTTTTCATTGTTGTCACATAATTTCATCTGCCTTTGCTTAAAGTCTTCTTTCATCTTCTTTTTTAAAGTCTAGTAAAAAGCCCTGAAATTTCTAACCCCTCAAGATGTGCTGTTCTGGAGATGCTGATTTTCAAACGAACAACAATCTGACAACGTCCTCATCCATCTGTCCATCTGTTTGTACTATTGTGGCTCATAGATGATTTCCTAGATCTCTTTAGCAGGTATACAAATTGTGTGAACTATTTGCAGCGCCTTCACAGTACAGTGTAGAAGAGCTGCTGCAACATTTGAAACAAAAGGAACATTTTTCTAGAGAAAACCCCTATTTTAAGTTAAAATCTGCTGGAATAAAAATGTGAAGGTACGTTTCTGTCACTTGGTGCAGCTCTGAGTGAAAGCAGATGATAACAGTGAAAGAAATGTGCCAAGTTGAATACAAAAACACCATCAGCTCAGCAGTAGCAGGCAGCAGATATTATGAATACAGGCAGTGACACAGAATGAAATGGACTTAGAGTGATGGCAACCTTCCCTGTACAAGGTGACTCAGAGGTAAGCAACAGGACTCACAGACCCCCCCCCTAAAGCCTTCTCTAATCACGATAGCACAACCCCATTGCCCTCTCCCCAGCATCTGTCCTGCTTGAGTCGGAGCCTGCTAACGTGATTAGCACCACAATGTTGGGAGTCCTTCCTGTGTACTCTCATAATCAAACCAGTTGTTTTTGTCCTCCAAGGTCCCAGTGTTCTCCGACTGAGACCAACCACAGCTGTAGTGCAGGTGCCACAGAGAGTCCCCATTCAGACAACACGCCAAGACCAGATGACAACACAATTAAAGACACAACAGGACCTGAATATAGACTTCATAGAATATTACAGCCTGGAAGGATTTTAAGTGTATCTCCAAAATACTAAGAGATGCTAAAATATGAAAATAATACAACAAAACATAGTTATCTGGGATGGAATATAACTTTTTATGATGACTGTGAAAACATACAGTCACCTTTTAGCAGCATTGTTCTTCATTTTCTATTTTAACCCACTGGTCTGGCTAAAACGACTGATATGCAAAGGATAAACTGGGAATGACTTAAGATCACAGGAGAATGACGCAGCTTAGATAAAATATTGGAGCAAGCATAAAGAGAATTTTTAAATATGGGACTGCTTCAGTTACAGGGAAAAAAATAAAACCCAATATATCAGATATCAGCAGATAAAATTCATAAAAAATTCTGTACTCTTGTTGCACTGAAAGTAAAAGTCACATTAGATTTGGGTGCTTCAGCAACAGGTGACCACTGCACCTCTGCTAAAATGCACAACCACTACCAGCGCCTAATCACGTGGCTCTTTTACATAATGATGTGAGAATAAAAGTGGAAGTCAAACGGTGGTCCGGGGGGTAGGGGGGCTCATTACTGCAGGCTGCACGGAGCCCTTTTCGGCACAGCCCTCTGCCCCCAAGCACAATGTCAACAACCCCTGATTTGTGTCTGCTTCTCTCATTTCGTTTCACTTAATTAGATCTTTCAGAGGTTGCTCTCTCCTGCTCCCCAAGCCCAGAGGGACCTATAAAATAATAGCCGAGCCTGAAGTGCCCCGGCCGCACTGTCCTCAGCTTAGGTTCAGCCCTGGACACACGCCCTCTTCTTTAATATTGAGTCAACACTTTCTGTCAACTCTGCAACTTCCCAGGACACTATATAGGTGCATGAAGCGTTGTTTTTGACCCATCGTCTGAAAGAGATGGGTGAGGTTCTGCATTTTATGAGATGTGACATATGAGATAGGTACATAAAAAACATACTGTACTTCTGCACTGTCAAGGCTAAGTCATGGCGCATTTTGAAAAGTTTAATCATAACAATATTGCAAAGCCTTAAGAGAAGTGATCTTATTCAGCTAATCAGTAATTGTTACACATGCCATGATATAATTGCAAGACATAACGGTGACAGTTACAGAAGCAATCACACAAATATTTGATTTTTATCCCATCTGGCTGTCTGTGTATGCATTAAGTTCTGTATGACTGATCCTTTGTTAGCTGGCCAACTCAACAGTCTTCGATGAATTTCATTTTATTTCATGTTTTCTTTTTTATCTGTCACTGCATATTAATCCAAATAAATTGGCATGCACATAAGTAAACTGAACTGCAGTATCTTTATCTAATGCATTAACCACAGGGGGTTTTAAACGGTTTGTCACTTTAACTTTACATGAATAAAAGTGATATATGCTAGAGGTGTGTTCGTCTATTCAGCAATGTGAATGAAAATGAGACTATGGTGTCGGAAACTGTGAATAATTCTAAACTGTCACTTGATATCATGAGTGACGTCAATACATCAATCCCTGTCATATAAACTTTCCTTTGGGTTTCCTTGCCTTGGGATGGAGAAAGGGGCGAGTACATTTTGCTTTTTGAAAACTTTACCAAAACTCTACTGTGTCTATTTTTTGGAATTATTATTTAAAATATGGATTTCTGTTGAAGTTAAATAATTGTTCTGAACTCTCCCCCATAGAGTTTACTACCAAGAATTGAAGGTAGGGAGGTTGAGTAATACTTCAATAAATGAAATGCCAGCTCAAGGAGACAGACTTATTCAAAAGAACATCCAAGAGTTTAAAGGTTAGCTGACACTTCATCTTAACCTTAAGGCTACTCAATTTAGCTTTGCCTTGGCATGGAAACATTTTAAATTCATTTTCTTTAGGAATGTGGTAGAGATCTGTACCCAGGTTGTTATGAGGGAACAATGACAATACAAGGTGCTGTTATGCTGTCCCACATCTCTTCAGCATCCAAGGATTTGTCCTTCTGTTGAAGAGAAGTCTGCAGTTATAGTCATGGAGTCTGTGATTGCACTCATCCAAAACCTTCACAACATAATCAGCATCAGCCTTCATGTCTGTGAGGCTCTCCGTGTCTTGTGTGTTTGTACAATATAACTACTATTTAAAATTGAATGACCTGCTCTTACCCAAATAGTTAGCATGACATAACTACTGTATTACAATTTTTAATTTTACCATATATTATTGTAGTTGATTTATTTAAACTCTATTCAAGTTCAGCTGTACATCTGAGTATTGTACCAGGGTAAGTGGTAATTTGAAAAGCACAAAATAGAGACCAAACCAAATGTTCCCAAAAGTTTCTAGCGAGTGGGTGGTTTTCTGAAGAACAGCTCAAATGGAGGCCTTCTGTAATAAGGAATGATTATACAAAAAAAAAATATATAATTGCAGATTTTATGTTAGTACTGCTGTTGTGACAAAAAAATCTCAAAATTCTGTTTATTCTGCACATGTTTAAACTTTGGTGAGAAAAATGATGGAACCATTCAAATATCAAATGCTTATTTTTTTACATAAGAAAGGTAATTTCTTGGTAGAGGTCTAAACTTACAATACATTAAGAAATTGTGTATATTCAACAGTTATTAATCTTGCAACCCTAGTGTTCACTCAAAAGACAAACTGTGTCTTTGCACCCAGAACAGAGATCAGACATGCAAAAGCCTGCAAACAAACAATGCTGCAAGTATTCATTAAATATATTACATTTCTCCAGCATCTTAAAGATATGTTTCATTGTTCCATCATTATTCCTTATCTATGCACTGACCTGCTGAGAATGATCATCACAGGCAAAGAGCCAGGAGTTCTCTGACACTTTAATTAACACAGGTCAGTTTTTATGAAAATCAGTTAAGTGCACACTCTGATTTGGTTTCATTATGCCTTTTATTATTTCTGGCTTCGTTACAGCAACATTTTTTATCAGCTGCATGTTTACAACTTAATTAAAAGGTAGACGCTGGAAAATATGAATCTGCAATGATTTAATAAAACGAATAATCATTTTATAATATTGTGCTCAGCCAGACGTGCGCCCTACACCAGCACAGCTCCAACACAGCCCGTTTCTCCAGTTATACTCCTGGGCAGTGTGAAATCTGATAAAGTTCTTTCCATCCACGGAAGCCCCTCCCAAGGGCAAAAGAACATCCATAACAAGATTAGGAGTGATCCGCCACATCATAATTTATAGCGAGTGCTGCTGGACTGCAACCTGGTCATCGTCTACAGTAGATGACACTATCTTTGGCAAGACACATAGGTGAGGAGAGCAGGGGTGGTACCTAACATAAAGCCCGGTGCCTCTATCTCACAATAGAAAACATATCGGATTTATTTGGATGGCATGGGCATAAACGTGCCCTATTCATGGAAAATTTTGCATTGACGCCATAGCAGTTAACAACTGAAAACAAAATATAATATAACTTTTGAATGGCTAAAGACTTCAAAATGCCACCTATTAAGAGAAAACTGAAACGTGTTTTAAAGAACTCCACATGAAATTCTCAAGCATTGATGCCAGATGTCCAGACAGATGCAACCCTCTTTAATAAGGATTGAGTACAACACGAGAACATCAGCTTGAGATTCATAACAGTGGGGACGGCCCGTCTGTAAGTTATAATATATTATGTTACTAGTGTTCTTGATTCAAATAAATAACAACTTATTTCCACGTCCACCACTGACTTGAAAATGAAAATCTTGCCGCAAAAATAGCTGTCGTTTAAAGTAACACCCAAAAAGATTACACCCTGGATCTTGGGGCTGTTTGCAGGGCTGTGGTCAAAGACATGCCCAGTGTATTGATTAATCGCCAAAAAGTGGGTGTGGTGCAGGTCTCATAATGATTAGGATCTTGCACAAAAACAATGTACTCACACGTATTACAGCGTCTGTGTAAGCAAAAGACTCCAGTTAAGTCACTCTACGCCTTTTTCCTGTCTGCTGTTGTGCATATAAATCTTTATAATCCCCATAAAATTGACTAAAACTACATTTTTTCAACTAGGATATCAATGGGTGAATTGACTAAACGATTAAAGACCCTGGTCTAGTGCTTTGATGTAAAATATGGACATAAAAGCCTGTTGGAGCACTTTTTTCCATCTGAAAAGTTTGGCCTTTTGGTCACCATTGAAGGTGAGCTCAGAGTAATCTGGCACACACAGGGCAGGAAGGAGCAGAGGTTGAATGGAGGCGAATCAAAGGTGGAGTTGAACAAGTGTCCTTGTGGAGGCCTGCTGTGGAGGCTCATGGGCGCGTCTCTTTTAAAGTGTCTTATTCAGGTTCCTCTTTTCTCAAAGTCACATTTCAGACTCCATTTCCTCTGTCCACAGCTTCTGTCCGTCCACCTGATTGTAATGACCTTCACAATCACCGCAGCCAATACTCAGTCCATCATGAGTCAATGTTGGATTGGACATTACATTATAGAATATTGGAAAGGAAATATTATTGACGAGTGACAAATGATTTCTGAGAAAATCAATCAATCTGACCTTTTCTCAGATCGATGAATGAGGCACGTGTAGATGACACAGTGAACTTCAAAGAAGTGTTGAAATTCAGTTTTCGTATAGTTCATTTTGAAGCATTCAGGTTGTGATGTTATTGTTTCTGTTCTTTGATTATTTGCTACTTACAAAGACACTAATCAAATCCATATAAAAAATGATTTAAATGAAGGTTTGGTAGTATCTTTCCTTATTATATAAGAATTATACATTACACAGGGAAAATACCAGAGTAATTTCATAAACCTGATGTCTTCCCAGTCTAATATGGTTCAAGAAAGCCTTTGTATTTTATCTTGAATGGGACCAATTAGATTTGTACACACAGAAACACAAACAAATCTCATGGCTGCCTAAATATTCCACTTTTCACTGAGAAAATGTTTCCAAAAACGTGATTTCTGATTTGAGCCCACTGTGCCTTTAAATTGTGACATTTATTGAAAGTGATCCCATGCCGCTTCTCATTCGCATGCGCCATTTTGTCAGACAGTAGTGACAACATCAGCGTTGGCAGCACCTCATTTGCACCAAGATCAATAAAGCAGGTTTGCATCAGGAGAGAGAGAGAAGTTTTCGGTCCATGCCCAACTGTTACCTGAAGGGCAATAATAGAAATATTCTTAAACAAAACACAGAACTTTTAATTAGCATAACCTTGCCACTGACATTTAAAAGTTTCATCATTTAAATGAAACTCAAAATCCAAATGCCTCATAATAATTGTTCTCGCTTACATCGGGATCCTCTTTTTAAGTACAAAATAGACTGTATGGACAGTTTTTCTATCAAGATCAAATAATCAACTCACAATAAGAAATATTTTGCATTTACTTATAGTCAAACATGAATCTACACTGAGTTTAAAGCCACCATCTGCAGGTTTGTTGGATTTTATTTCACCAGTAGATGGCAGATGTACAAACTGTCTCCCCCTCCTCCCTCCCTTTACCTGGTCTTTTTTCCAGCTTACCTGTGCTCTCTGAACTACTTCTTCTTTCAGACCAAAGCTGCCATACTATTAGACTGGTACTAGTAATTACAGATGGTAACTTTAACTCATCAAATACAGGTCTATTCATTAAGCTTGTTCTTGGACAATCCATAACTATAAAAAACAAGTGGATAAAGAATCATTTATGTTCAGGACAACTTAAACACATTTCCTAGGGCTGTGATGTACCATAAAACCAACACAAAACAACCCTCCCTTTCTAAACATTATTTTTAAATAATCGACCAAAGCTTTGGCACTACATACAGACGTTTATGGCACTGTTTCCCAAACAGGGGTACAGGGACCTCTGAGGGCATGGAGGTAGAATACCTTGAATTATTCAGGTTTCAATGTGTCCTCAGGCAAAGCACTTCACCCACATTGCCTTTTAA
>KN505670.1:1569-15404 GCA_000787155.1 Scartelaos histophorus
AGGAGCAGCGGCTCTACTCCGAGCTCCTCCCGCGTGACTGAGCTCCTCACCCTTTCTCTAAGGGAGCGCCCAGCCACCCTGCGGAGGAAACTCATTTCGACCGCTTGTATCCGCGATCTCGTCCTTTGGGTCACTACCCAGAGCTCATGACCATAGGTGAGAGTAGGAACGTAGACTGACCGGTAAATCGAGAGCTTTGCCTTTCGGCTCAGCTCCCTCTTCACCACAACGGTCCGATACAGCGACCGCATCACTGCCGACGCTGCACCGATCCACCTGTCAATCTCACGCTCCGTCCTCCCCTCACTGTGAACAAGACCCCGAGATACTTAAACTCCTCCACTTGAGGCAGGAGCTCCTCACCCACCCGGAGAGGGCAAGCCACCCGTTTCCGGTCGAGAACCATGGCTTCAGATTTGGAGGAGTTGGTTCACATCAGTCTCTTTATTATTTTTGCTACTGAGTTTGAATTTACCATTACCATTGATATTTTGTGTCTTTGCTCTTATATATTATATTGTGATGTGTGAGCTCCTGTGGATCAGTAAAGTTTGTCTTAGTCTAATGTGCGGAAAAAGAAGAATAACTTACAGACAAAAACTGGAAAAAATATTACAAAGAACATAGACAAACATATACAGGAGAAAACGTCCACACACAACAGGGTTCACAATGATCTTGACCGAGCTACAGGTGCCACATTTCACAGTGAGAAGATCAGAGGTTCAATTCCCAGACTGTGTGGAGTTTGCATGTTCTTGTAAAACTTGAAGGAGGTACAAACGCAGAGAAAACTAAAGGTGCACTGTGTCACTTTTTTGGTTGAGGGACTCTCCGCTTGCTTGTCTCCGTGGAAACACTGCCTAGAATGTTCCGCAATATCACATTAAAGCTGTATTTGTATTTATTTATTCGCATTCACGCTCGAAAAACCTGCATTCTTACCATGAGCGGGTCACCTCTCCGTAGATCTGACCTGTAACATGACCAGATGGCAATGCCGGACACTTTGTGTTTTAATGAAGATTTTCCCATAGCCGATCATACGCTTCACCCCCATAATTGTAAGTGTATAGTTCCATCTTATCAAACAGGAACAGTGTGTGGAGCTATAGCAGGTCACTGTCACACTGGCTTCCCGCCCTGAGCTCTGCCCTATATTCACTGTTACGTAAAAATCTCTCTCTCCTCTTTTTCACTTCTCTCCTCTTTTTTTCTTCTTTCTCTCCTTTCTCCTCTATCTCTTCACTCATTTACTTCCTCTCCCTTCTCTCCTTTAATCTCTCCACTCTTCTCTCCTCTTTCTCTTCGCCATCTTCTATCCTCTTGTCTCCTCTTTCCTCTCCTCTCTCCATCCCTTTCTTCTTTCTCACCTCTCTCCTCTCTATCTCTTCTCTTTTTTCTCACTTTCCTCTTTTTATCTCCTCTCTCTCTCTCTCCTCTACCTCTTCTAACTCCTTTCTTTTTTCACCTTTCTTTCCTCTCTCTCCATCTTCCTCTTCTCGCCCCTTTTCCTCTCCTCCCTTTATCATGCATGTGTCTCTCATCTCTTTCTCCTCTCTCTTTTCTTCTGTTCCATCTCTCTTCTCTCCTCCTTTTCTCTTTCTCCTCTTCTCTCTCTCACACACTTTCTCTTTTTCTCCCTCTCTCCTCTCTCCACCCTCTTTCTATCACGTTTTCTTCTTCTCCCCACTCTCTCTATCTCCTCCAGTCTCCTCTCTCTCCTCTCTCTTATTCTCTTTCTCCACTTCTCGCTCCCACCCTCTCTCCTCTCTCTTATTCTCTTTCTTTCTCCTCTCTCTCTCTTCTCTTTGCTCTCCTCTTCTCTCTCTTTCTCATTCTCACTTTCTCATCTTATCTTCTGTCCTCTCTCCTATATTCTTTCCCTCCTCTTTCTTCTCTCCTCGTCTCTCCTCTTTCCCTCTTCTCTCTCCTCCTCTTTCTTCTCTCTCTCTTCTCATTCTCCTTTCTCTTATTCTCTTTCTCGCTCCCACCATCTCTTCTCTATCTATCACTTTCTCTTCTCTCTCCCCCCCTTCACTCCTCTCTTCTCTCTCTCCTCTCTCCACCCTCTCTCCCTCCTATCCTCTTCCTCTTCATCCCCCCTCTCTCCTCTTCTCTCTCCCACCTTGTCTCCCTCTCCTCTCTTTCCTATCCTCTTTCTCCTCCTCTCTAACACCCTCTCTCCTCTATTATTTTCTTTTCTTCTCTCCTCTTCTCTCAATTTCTCTCTCAATTTCTCATCTTCTCTTCTCTCTATCCCCTCTCTTTCCTCTTTTCTCAACTCTCCTCTCTCTCTCTCCTCTACTCTTTTTTTTCTCTCTCTCACTTTCTCAGCTTCTTTTCTCTCTATCTCTACCCTCTCTCCTCTTACCTCTTTTTCTATCTCTCCTCTTTTCTCAACTCTCCTCTTTTCTCCCCTCTCTCTCCCACACCTTCTCATCCTCTCTTCTCTCTATCTCCACCCACTCTCCTATTCCCCCTCTTTCTCTCCTTTTTTTCTCAGCTCTCCTCTTTCTCTCTCTTCTCTCTTTTCTCTCTATCTCCACCCTCTCTCCTCTTCCTTCTCTCTCTCTCTCTTTATCTTCTCTTTTCTTCTCTCCTCTCTTTCTCTCTCACTTTCTCAGCTTCTCTTCTCTCTATCTCCACCCTCTCTCCTCTTCTCCCTCTCTCTCTCTTCTTTCTTTCCTCAGCTCTCCTCTCTCTCTCCACCCTCTCCCCTCTCTCTCCTTCTTTTCTCCTCTCTCTCTCTCTCTCTCTCTCTCTCTCACTTTCTCATCCTCTCAGCTCTCCTCTCTCTCTCTTCTCTTTTCTCCTCTCTCTCTCTCTCTCTCTCTCTCTCTCTCTCTCTCTCTCTCTCTCTCTCTCTCTCTCTCTCTCTCTCTCTCTCTCTCTCTCTTTCTCATCCTCTCTCCTCTCTATCTCCAACCTCTCTCCTCTTCCCTCTCTCTCTCTCTTTTCTCCACTGTCCTCTCTTTCACTTTCTCATCCTCTCTCCTCTCTATCTCCATCCTCTTCCCTCTCTCTCTCCTCTCCTCTCTTTTCTCAGTTCTCTCTATCTCCACCCTCTCTCCTCTTCCCTCTCTCTCTCTTTCCTCTTTTCTCCTCTCTTTCTCTTTCACTTTCTCATCCTCTCTCCTCTCTATCTCCATCCTCTTCCCTCTCCTCTCCTCTCTTTTCTCAGCTCTCCTCTCTATCTCCACCCTCTCTCCTCTTCCCTCTCTCTCTCTTTCTTTCTCTCTCTCTCTCCTGCCGTCTCCATCACTACTGCTTTTGCTGCTGCTCCTGTTACTAGGCAACAAGCCCGGCAGGCCTGTGAGCTGAGCCGTCTCCACCTGAGCGTCGAGTGGGTCAGAGAGTCCACGCAGGGAGGGAGGGACGAGGGGATGAGGACGGGGTATGGACTGGTCATATAGGTCTTCTGAGACTACATAGGGACTGGACACTGGGGTTTGAAGTGTTTTTTATTTTCTACTGGGGTTTGAAGTATAATCCCTGTGTTTGAACGAATAAAAACAAAAGTAATATAAGATCAGGACACTATAAGCAAATAATAAAGTTTAAAGAAGACATATTGCACTTGTGTCTGCGATACTGTCATAATCTAAACACCCACGGATTATTATTGTACACATGATTTTATAAGGCAGTCTCAGAGTCGAATTGCTGTTCTTTATGTGTGCTAAAAGTCACAGTCAGACCCCTGCGTGGATGTATCTCTGTGTTTGAGTTAATTATAACGCTGTAACGCTCTTCAGTTACTCCAGAGAATGACAAGGACCTAAAACTAACTCAATCATGCACATGTCTCTTGTCTGATGCATTCTTAAAATATCCAAAAGTGAAAAAATTCATAGCACACTCAGATGACCGATAAAATCTTCTTTATTTTTCAATTACGTTTCCACCAAATTCAATTTCATAAACAATATACAAGGATGAGAACTTTGCATCAATTCCTCAAACAGGTGCGTTGGAGAAGAGGGAGCAACCCAAGAACATAGAAAAAAAAAAGAGGGGGCAACCCAAGAACATAGAAAAAAAACCTACGTTTCGTGTTGCATGTCCTAATAAATCACAATTTGCAAGTAAGACAGTGTGCAACACAATTTGCAAGTAAGAAGGTGTGCAGAATTTTTTTTCTACATTTCATAAACAAACATTTTCCAAAGTGCCGAACAAATACAAGAACAACAATAGCTCAAATTTAAATGTCTAGTCTTAAAACAATAAAACCAGTACAATAAAATAAAAGTAAACCCATTTAATAGAAATAAATAAATAACAAATGACACAGAATGACAAATAAAAGACACAGAAGACCACAGAACTAATTTTTTTCCTACATTTCATAAACAAACATTTTGCAAAATGCTGAACAAATACATATTAAGAACAACAATAATAAAATAACAATAAAATTCAAGCTCAAATTTAAACGTCTAAATTTAACGTTTAAACGTTTAAATAACAAATGAATAAAAGACACAGAAGACCACAGAACTCACGCGGTGTTAAAAGCCGGAGAGTAAAAGTGGGTGTTAAGACGAGACTTAAAAAGGTTCACTGTGGAGGCTGTTCGGATGTTTCTGCAAAAAGACTTTGTCAAATCACTTTTCTTGCTTTGGCCTATAGTGTACAAGATGGTTGCCAGTCCAGGTGCCCATATCCCCTCCAACAAAGGAGCCCCAAAGTGAGAACAGCCCGCTGTACAACAAGAAAACACTGTGAGATAGTTACATAAAACTCAATATAAAAATAGTTTGACCATATCCACATTAAGTCCTTGAGGAGCAAGAGTCTTAAGTTGGTGAATCCAGAAGTTTTATTCATTCATTTTATTCATTATTATTCATCATGACATTCTTAAAATCTGCTGTACTTCCATAAATTCATACATGCACGTCCATTTTGACTCTCATTAGCGTAAAGGTATATATATATAAATGTGTGGGACGTCTCTTCTGACTGGTGTAAAGTGGAGCGTCCTGATCAGTAAATTTCTGAGCATTTATTCATCTGGATCTAGTGCCGTTTCTTAACAATTATTTATTCATTTAACACCAACAACCATCTCCCGATATAAATTGTGTTATAACTTGCACATTTTTAATCGTAATATTCATCTAAAACAACTTCATTAAAAAAACCCCAAACAAACAAATGCTGATTTGTGCGTTAGAAAAACACGTTGCTGTAAAATTATCACAACAAAGCATAAGCAGGTCCTATGAATAGCTGCAGATCACACGAGTGAGTAGCAGATTTTTAAAAATTTGTATCAAAATGACTACAGTATGATGATGAAACCGATTAAAAAATAAAGCTGGAGAAAGAATAAAGTGCAAAGCAGTGGGCATACACACACATCACTCCAAATATAACTTTGAGAGCGTAAATGTTGAGCGTAAACAATTATAACATGGATAAAAGCTCTGAAAAGTCAATTTTTCAGAATAGGTTTGCTTTAACACAGATAATTAAGACACTGAACCTTATTTTTAACCATCTTAAAATGTGAATAACAAAACCAGTTCATTTGAAACAGTTCACAGTGATCCAAACTTATTCCTCATTTGCGTTCGGAGCGTCCTAAGTATTCACCATGATGAGTTTATAAGCACTTTTCACAGAGTTCAGAGGTTAGAGACAGTAAAGCTAACAACTAGCATGCTAATACGCTATTGTCAACAATGAAACGCTTTATAATTAGATGCAGACAGTGCACAGGGGACTTATTTTGACCTTAAGATCTGCTTAATACACGTTTTACTCAAATACATGGGGGAGGACCTATTTTGACCTTAAGATCTTTTTAATACACGTTTTACTCAAATACATGGGGAAAATCGTGTATGAGGTCTTTAAGGGTGTGTTTACTTTATTTTACTCTGATGTTGAACCATGACAGAGGAACAGCTGTCTGGGAAAGTCACGCATAATTGTTCTCATCCATCATCGGCTGATTGAAACTGTAGCTCCTCAGATCAGCGCTTTCTGAGGGATAATAGCTCCCACATGACAGCTGAAACATCTTGATTTAAGAAAGTATTCTCTGGATTCGAGATAAAACCTTTTCTTCTATGTAGACTAACATCTCAGACTGGATAAAATGGTCCATACCTGGCAGTTGTTTCTTTATGGTTCACAGCCCCTCAACAAACAAAGCAAAAACATCTCCATGGAAAAAAGGCAAATGGATGTCATCGGAATAAGAATCTGTTTTTATTTTTTACTGATGACTGTTGAGGTTGTACTTTATTTTTTAATCATCGTTGTTTGGTAGGACGTTTTTTGCATGGAAGGTCATTGTAGTGATATTGTTAGTAGATGTGGGGCAGTTATCCTGGGCACTGTTCAAATCATCTTTATGCTTTGCTTTAAGGTTCTGTCCAATACACTGCAAAAAGCTTAAGATAAAAGGTTGAGGTTAAAGGTTGTATAAAGGATTTTCCAAGGAACGAGAAGTACAGCGACTGTTTGTCCTTTTTCAAAACCTGCGAATGCATGAAACCCCTTCCTTGACAGCAAGAACTTTATCCTCCTTATGCCAAATTCTTGCTGATTACTTTAGATTTACATTTACATTTATCCTAGAAAATGGTTTCACTCCTGCACAGGACTTGTAAATACCACTAACAAGCAGAAAAACATTGAAAATCATGTTTTCAGATACAGGATATCACATTTGTGTCCTTTGTGGCTCTTAATAAAGTATGTTTCCCAATGATAAGTAGAAGTTTCCTGTCCAGAAGTAATTTGGCTCCAATGCGTCAGTGAAAAATTGACTTTCTTTTGCTGCAAACTGATCATGGATTCTTGTCTGTCATTGAAACAAACTTTGTGCAAACTGTGAGGAAGCTACAGCTCGAAAAAGCCTCTAAGAACCGCTGCATTGTTTAGTAAACAGCACCTTGCATCTGTGGAGTGCGTAAGAGCCGAATGTAAACCACGTAATTCCAGTGCGACGGAGAGTCAGCCAACAGCCAACACAACCCAACAGTCAATAAAAAATGAGGTAGTCTTGTTTATCTGGCCCCACCACGTCTAGAGTTGATGGATTTTCATTATTTTAGTTTTGGCGGCTGCATGTCTGTAATGCTATCATTGAAACAAAACAAAAAATCCTCCATACAACCTTTAAAACTATTAGAAAATGACTTAAAAGTAGTGAAATTATCTTGCTGCATGGACAGACAACTTTACTTTACTTGACAAGCTATCTTAAAATAAACTCTAGACTAGAATGAACCAGTCTCAGAAGTAGTAAGTAGATAATAAGTCTGAAAAAGGATGAATAACCTGATATAAATTTTAAAATCTTGGCCAGATCAGAGAAATTTGCAGTGCAAGGAGGTTGGAAGAGCGATTGTCCACTGATAAGAAGGTCGTCTGTGCAATTTCAGGAGCGCCTCGAGTGCCTTGAAGGTGGAAAAACACTATACAAATATAAAAATTAGACCATACGCCTACGTTATTGGCGATTCTCCTTCAAAAGCGGGATGCAAAACTATACACTACAACTTCACAAACCCGACGCAATGTAGTGTATTTTCATTAGCGGGGAATAAAACGGCTTTACTCTTGTCTCGGCGTGGAAGTAAACGAATCCAGTGGAGGCTATGAGGATTCAATATTATCTTGTCCACATTTTTATCGCCTCCGCCGCCTCCCACCCAGACCCATTCAAACCCCCTCGCTCCCATCAGTCCTGGTTGAGTTCCCGGATCCCGCACACACCTCGGTAATAGCTCCGCACAGGCCCGCCGGAGCTCGGAGCGGGACCGCTGAGGGCTCCCCGGGGTGCACTGCTGGGCTGGTTGGCTCGCTGATAGATGGAGGCCCAGCGGTGTGTGAAAACATGCCTTATTTATTTATTTTTTTTTTCCCAGGGAGATTTGAGGACACGATGTAGCCGGAATTATTCATTTGGAGAGATGAGATAGTCTGAAGGAAGAGGAGATGATCGCCGTCTCCTCTGCTAATTCGACACTTAGTACAAACGTCACATTCGTTCGAGCAAATTCCCTCTCGGATTATAAACTGTTTTACTGATAAATACTTGCTCAATGTCTGTGAAAAGTGTGGATTTAAAGCAGACCTATTATGCAAAAAAATCGACCGTCTTGTAGCTGTTTCTCCTCTCACATTTCCCCCTCTTGAACTCGTGTCTGGAATGTCTGAGTAATCTCTAATTGTTTTCACTGCCACCGTTTGTTCTCCAGTTTATTTTCTTAATCGGTGAAATGCGTAGGATTCAGAAGTCATTTTGAAACAAATGGGGGGAAAAAAAATCCAGTGCTCGCTTATGGGATCTGCATTTATCCATCTGATGTGCAGGTCTGGCTTTTTAACAGGAAGTAAGTGGATTCTTTTATTAAGTTTTGGATTATTGCGATTTCAAAAGTGCAAATGACTATATAACCTAGTGAGGTGTCATAGATTATAACTGTAAAGCAGACTCAAGCATGTCTTCTTTAAACTGTTCATAAAGTCTGACCTCATAAGTAAAATGGCTAACTTTGATGATTATGGTAGAGTGATCAGAATTTCAACATAAAAAAATTGTGATCTTCTCAGTTTTTTGGTGGTTGACAATAATAAAACTGTGAAATGAGTGCGTAATTAAGGAAAATTGTTGTGCAGAGACCATTCAGGACTGACATGTGAGGCGGTATAATCACATTTTCTTTAAGTTTTGGTCATTTTAAAGCAGATTTTCTGTATTTTACCAAAACAGATAAACACACTTTTTTTTTTTTTTTTTTCAAACAATGTATGCCTTTTTCTTTTTTTTTTTTACCTTTTTTTTTTTACTGTTGGTAGGGATCAAAATGGTCAAAAATTGGGTCGTCTGGGACATTTCTTGCATAAAACTGGGACCTGATCCTGGTTTGAGACTGGCTTGGTCCTGGTTTAATCCTGGTTTGAGACTGGCCTGTGACTGGTAACTGGGACAAATCACTTGTTTAAATATAAATTTGTTGAAATCATAATACAAGGCTTTTAATGGTCCTGGTTTGGTCTTGATTTGATCCTGGTTTGAGACTGGCCTGTGACTGGTTTGATCCAGGTTTAGTCTTGGTTTGGTCCTAGTTTTAGACTGGCTTGAGACTGGTTTGATCCTGGTTTAGTCTTCGTTTGGTTCTGTTTTGACACCAGCTTGAGACTGGTTTGGTCCTGGTTTAGTCCTGGTTTAGTCCTGGTTTAGTCCTGGTTTAGTCCTGGTTTAGTCCTGGTTTAGTCCTGGTTTAGTCCTGGTTTAGTCCTGGTTTAGTCCTGGTTTAGTCCTGGTTTAGTCCTGGTTTAGTCCTGGTTTAGTCCTGGTTTAGTCCTGGTTTGGTCCTGATTTGACCTTGGTTTGCTCCTGATTTGCTCCTCTTGATTTGCTTCTGGTTTAGTCCTTATTTAGTCCTGGTTTGAGACTGACTTGAGACTGGTTTAGTCCTGGTTTAGTCCTAGTTTGGTCCTGGTTTGGTCCTGATTTGACCTTGGGTTGCTCCTGATTTGCTCCTGGTTTAGTCCTTGTTTTGTCCTGGTTTGAGACTAGCTTGGTCCTGGTTTAGTCCTGGTTTAGTCCTGCTTTGGTTCTGTTTTGAGAGCAGCTTGAGACTGGTTTGGTTCTGGTTTAGTCCTAGTTTGGTCCTGGTTTGGTCCTGATTTGATTTTGGTTTGGTCTTGATTTGCTCCTGATTTGCTTCTGGTTTAGTCCTTGTTTTGTCCTGGTTTGAGACTAGCTTGGTCCTGGTTTAGTCCTGGTTTGAGACTGGCCTGAGACTGGTTTGATATTGGTTTAGTCCTGGTTTAGTTCTGGTTTGGTCCTAGTTTGGTCCTGATTTGATCCTGGTTTAGTCCTGGTTTTGTCCTGGTTTTGTCCTGGTTTAGTCCTAATTTGGTCCTGATTTGATCCTGGTTTGATCCTGGTTTTGTTCTGGTTTTGTTCTGGTTTAGTCCTGGTTTGGTCCTGGTTTGGTCCTGGTTTGGTCCTGATTTGACCTTGGTTTGCTCCTGATTTGCTCCTGGTTTAGTCCTTGTTTTGTCCTGGTTTGATCCTGGTTTAGTCCTGGTTTTGCCCTGGTTTAGTCCTGGTTTGAGACTGACTTGAGACTAGTTTGGTCCTTGTTTAGTTCTAGTTTGGTCCTGATTTGATCCTGGTTTAGTCCTGGTTTTGTCCTGGTTTACTTCTGGTTTAGTCCTGATGTAGACTTGGGTTGGACCTGTTTCATTCCAGGTTTAATTCTGATCTTGTCCATGTCCATAATAACCAGATCATTTCATTGCTTCACTGTGGGACATTCCAGACAAAGCGAGAACACCCAGATGGAGACCAGCAGGTGACGGACCTTCCACCAGAAAAGTAACTTAGTGCATCTTTAACAAGCTCCAATCTCACACATGTAAATCACAATAAGAGGCTTTGAAGAGCAGTGCTTATATATAGCACTAAATCTTTGCCTCCACATTAGCTGGGCTCAGAAATGGTTTTGGTTCAGATATTCTTAATTACACCGGACAACTCCCACAATATGAAATCTGGGCATTGTAGCTTGTTCCAAACCCGTTACCCAATTCTTACCATTTTGGAAACTTTAGGCAAATCCCTGCAGTACAAAAGCGTGAAATCGTAATGACCAAATTGGCAAAGCTGCTCTGAAATTGCCCTTTTGGAATTCTATTTGATTAAGTTGCTGTGAACTTTGCGATAGTTGCAGTTCCTTGTGTGGCAGGAGACGTCTGGTGTGATCAGATGTGGCGGCAGAGCTCTAATCACGTCCGTTTAGCCTCGGTATCGAGTTCCCGGACCTAAACCCTCTTTGTCTCTGATACAAGATGATAAAATGAAAGCAATCGATTGGAGAGAGAGAACAAGACGGAGCAGCAGATACTAAAGACAGCAGCTTGAGATAGAAGCGTTAAATGGCACTTTAAGATATATTTAGAAATGTTGACATATAGTGAGTTTGGACACAAGAAGTGAAAAACCGAGTAGGCATTTCACCTTTTAATCCTGTTCTACTGTTGCTTTGTTTTGACGTAATCCATATTTGACTTGTGTATCTCTTCAAAGTTCAGATCATAGTCGGGAAAATATGGATGCCCGAGAAAGTTTCATGTTTATTTCGTTAGTTTATGTAGTTAACATCAGGTCGTCGCTAGTTCCTGCTAATAAATAGAGTCTGTTACCTAAGCTGTTGGTGACTCAATTAAGGCAGTTTGACTATTACATGTTCAGAAATCCGTTTGACTCGGTCTGGCCCAAACTAGCCCGAATTTGTGTCTCGGAAAGCCTGATTTGATTGGCCGTTCCACTGCAGTTTCTTAAGGTGGAGGTCGGTTTTTCCCCGAATCCCAAGCGCCATAAAATGTAGGTTTACCGTATTTTTGGGGCTATAAAGTGCACCGGATTATAAGGCGCAGTATCAAATAATATGTCAGTTGTGTCATTGTCCACACATAAGGAGCATCGGATTATAAGGAGCAATAAGAGAAACAAAACGTGTGTCGGATAAATGGAACTTTATTCAGGTCATTTACAATAACTCTTAGTTGTAGCTAACACAAAAATACAAGTTTAACAGTTGGTGATTTGGGCATCAAACATGCCCGGATCCTCTCAACATTGTTCAGTTTTAACACAAAAATACAAAAGCTGAAATCTGCATGGTGCATGTCTCTTAACAGGTGCATTTTGGGTCCTTGAACACCACACGGCAGAACTACCGGTATGTTGCACAGTCGCCCTATATGTGGCCAACATATTACTCCTCCTGACTCGCCCACTAATACCTTATTAGACTAATGTGGACAACATCAAATCAGTTGGAGGTTAAACACAACCAAAGGTCACACATAAGGCCACTGGATTATAAGGCCACTGTGGATTTTTGAGAAAATGTCATGATTTTAGATGCACCTTATAGTCCGAAAAATACGGTAAACACAGTTATGGTTGTTGCTACCTAATAGATTGAAAAAACTAATATCCTGATCAAAATAAAAGAAAAATGATGAATGGTCATGTAAGAAAAGCATATTTTATTTATCAAAACCCAAAATATTAGCTTTGAGGGCAAGTGGATGTAGATATATGTCACTGGTGTCATTTAAAGAAGCTCATTCGCCTTTATCAAAACTTTCTTTTAGGAGTTATGATATTGATATTTAGGATGTTAAAGTTCCACATTTTTTTTCCCTTTATTTGAAGCATGTGTTGTGTGCTGTAAGTAATTGAAATAAATTTGGTCAGCAGTTGTGGCCCTAAACAGCAACTAGACTCCATCATTTAACAATTACTCAGCCAACTATATGTAGATATTAAAGGGCTCATACTACGCTATTTTCTGATCTATGTTCTAATGTTTCCTCATTAAAAACAGACCTGGAGTTGTGTTTTGTTTCATTCACATGTTTGAGTAACTCTGTATTATGAGTCTGTCTACATCTCCAAAGCTCCAAACGCTCTGTTCCACCTTGTGATGTCATGAAGTGGTAGTTTGCAAGTGAACAGCACTGTTTTAGTCTGTCTTGTTTTTTAACTCCATACACTTTCAATAAGCTCATTTGGATAATTTCAGCCCTAGAATCGCCAATCTCTACTGAGCAAAAGGTAAAAGATAGATGTTAACACTACACTACCTATGTGACATCACAAGGTGTCTTTGAGATTTAGACAGACTAAATAATGCAGCGTTACTCAAACACGTGTGAATGAAACAAAACACAGCTCCAGGTCTATTATTAAAGAGGAAACAACATTATAACATGTCTTAAAGCTCACGAGAGTCCATTTTGTGTAATGTAGGACTGTTACTTTCTTCAGTGTTCCTATATAACCCCACTTCAGTTTAATGACTCCACAAAACATATGCAGCTGGAACACTGTGTGCATGTATTTGTACGCTGTTTAATAATCAGCCTATTTTTACTCCCAGTTGGCCCATACAGATAAAAATACTCTTCAGAAGCAGAGGAGGCACTGCAGATCAAAGATGAATTGTTTTTTAATCAAAACCCACTCACTCTGTGCTTTCTGCAACTCCCAAATAGTACTGCTACTGCTGCTACTGCTACTGCTGCTACTGCTGCTGTTGCCTAGCGACCGGTGCAAGAGGAAATATGAAGAACACAACGCTGTCATCTGTGCCTTTTCAACAAGCTCCACTCACTTCACCAAACACCAACCAGAGGAAAGTTCATCTGTGGACACTGCACGATACAAGTGGCAGAATATGAGACTTTATTTAGAGGTTTTACTTGGTCCTGGTTTGAGACTAGTTTAGTTCTGGTCTGGGACTGGCTTGGTCCTGGTTTGAGACTAGTTTGGTCCTGGTTTGGGCCTGGTTTTGTCATAATTTGGACCTTGTTTGGGCCAGTTTTTTCCTGATTTGGTACTGATTTGGTTCTGGTTTTGTCATGGTTTGGTAATGGGTCGGTCCTAGTTTGGTCCTGATTTGGTACTGATTTGGGTCTGGTTTTGTCATGGTTTGGTCCTGGTTTGGTCCTGGTTCGGTCCTGGTTCGGTCCTAGTTTGGTTGTGGTTTGGTATTGGTTTGGGCCTGGTTTTGTCCTGGTTCGATACTGGTTTGGGTCTGGTTTTGTCATGGTTTGGTCGTGGTTCGGTCCTAGTTTGGTACTGGTTTGGTCTTGGTTTCGGTGTGATTTTGTCATGGTTTCTTCCTGGTTCGGTTCTAGTTTGGTCCTGGTTTGGTGCTGGTTTGAGATTGGCTTGAAACACGTTTGGTTCTAGTTTAGTCCTGGTTTGGTCCTGGTTTGAGACTATTTTAATCCTGATGTAGATTATGTTTGGACCTGTTTCAGTCCAGGTTTAGTTCTGG
>KN505671.1:0-12385 GCA_000787155.1 Scartelaos histophorus
TGCCATTAATATGTTTGAACATCTTTTTATCCTAAACTTTTCTTCGCATTGGTGTAACTATAATTTATTTACAATAGTTATGATTTCACTGATTTACTCAAAACTAAGGAGGAATAATATGCACTTTAAAAGATCAATAATGTAAATGTATAAGCTCTCAAATGTTTAGACCATTTTATCCACACAGCCTCGGTCCAAATGCCAAAAAAAACACGGCATTCTGGCAATTTGGAGTTTTTTTCCAGTCTCATTTCCTTGTCACCCTTCTTTTCTTCGCTCATATTGGTGATTTTTGGTTGCTGGGGTGTTAGTGGAAAATCTAAAAAAAGAAAACGAATAGTTAAAGTGCGGTGCTTGTACGTAGGTGGTTAAACCGGTCGTGATGAGGTAGCTCTCATTAGTCAGCGCGTCCCTTGTGACTCTGCTGTACCAGACGACAGGTAGCGAGCGAGAGAAGCCCGTCTCTTTGCTCTTTTAATGGAGCCATCACTTTGACAGCCTCCATTTTGGCTCCTGACTGTAGAGGCCTGAATTATTCACTGAACCATTTTGCTTCTGCCCCCTCGGCCTCGCGCTCCTTCTGTATTTGTGCGTTTCTGGGAATGGGACGGGGTGGAGCAGGTGCCCAGCGGGATCACAGCGAGGTCACGGTGCAAATGAGACCGGGAAAAGTTTTGTGAGGAGAATCAGTCATAGATAAATACAGATACAAGTACCAACACACTCTATCCAATGGCACCATGCAACAGAAACCAAATTAATAAGGTATAATCACAAAAGTCTAGAGCTTTTAGCCATGTTATAATAATGTTGCCTAAAAATATACCTGGAGTTGTGTCTTTTTCATTCACGCACATTTGACTAATCCTTTATCTACATCTCCAAATCTCAAAATGCTCTGCTCCACCTTTGTTTTCAAGTTAACATCTACTTTTTTACCTTTAGTTCAGAAGAGACAGGCTGAAATCATCCGAAAGATTCTAGTGAAGGTGTATGGAGTTCAAAAACACAGAGGAGCACTTAGTATTTTCACATTACATCACAAGGTGGAACAGAACATGCAGGTGCACATGTGTGAATGCAACAAAACACAACTCCAGGTATGTTTGTGAGGAGGAAACATTAACACAAACATATATTAGAAAATAGAGTAATATGGAGCTTGTAAAGACGGGAGTGTTTGATGGTGATCACAGACGTGCAGGTGATTGGCTTGTTGGGTCTTTGTAGCTCCGAGCAGCTGTGGGGCGGATTCTCTCCTCTCAAACACAAGGATCTCTACCTCCGCCATTGTTCCCGTCTGATCCTGTAATTAGCCCAGAATAGCCCTTGATCTGAGAACTAGAACCACAGTCAGCGGTGAAGGAGGAGCAAGAGGAAGATGAAGATATCCTTCCTTTTTGGTTGGATTATAGCAGATTTTTTGGCTAATTTTACTGCTACGGTGAATATAAAATGTGCCTTTAACTCAGGGTTGCCAATTTTACTTAAAAAATAGCGTTGCGTAAGACTGTGTAACCTTTCTGTTGAAGAGCCTTCCATCTTGTGCAGAGATGTTATAGCTTTGCCTGAAATGATAGATATGAACAGTAGATCTCGCGTTGACTCCTGCTGTCTATTGGACCAAATGCGTCGACAAAGCTGCCATCTTGGAACTGGGTAACGCTGCTTTAAATAAATGAACATCAGTTGGGGACAAGTGGGCGATATCAATGTTTCCACAGACCAAGGAGCACGGACGACCTCCTCTGTCTACGCTGTCGACCTCGGGCTAAACACAGCTGTCGCTCGATTGGACTTTGCGAACTGGGGTTTTCTTTCTCAAGTTCAAGATTAGTCTGGTTTAGACTTGATTTAGACCTGGTTTTGATCTGGTTTCGTCTTGTTCCATCCTAGTTCAGCTCTAGTTCAGTTCTGGTTCAGCCCTGGTTCAGTTTTGGTTCAGTTTTGGTTCAGTTTTGGTTCAGTTTTGGTTCAGTTTTGGTTTAGTTTTGGTTCAGTTTTGGTTCAGTTTTGGTTCAGTTTTGGTTCAGTTTTGGTTCAGTTTTGGTTCAGTTTTGGTTCAGTTTTGGTTCAGTTTTGGTTCAGTTTTGGTTCAGTTTTGGTTCAGTTTTGGTTCAGTTTTGGTTCAGTTTTGGTTCAGTTTTGGTTCAGTTTTGGTTCAGTTTTGGTTCAGTTTTGGTTCAGTTTTGGTTCAGTTTTGGTTCAGTTTTGGTTCAGTTTTGGTTCAGTTTTGGTTCAGTTTTGGTTCAGTTTTGGTTCAGTTTTGGTTCAGTTTTGGTTCAGTTTTGGTTCAGTTTTGGTTCAGTTTTGGTTTAGACCTACTTCAGTTCTGGTTCAGCCCTGGTTCAGTCTGTGTGCAGTGCAAAAGTCCGGCATCTTCGCTCGCTCATACTGTGATAAGGTGCGGTCAGTGACTGCTAAGCCCAGTACCAAGATGGCGGCGATATTCACACACGCCAAGACGCTGAACGCAACATCCACCGTTCATATCTATGATCTGAAATGTTCTGCAGTAGGACATTAAACATCTATTCCCACGTAGACGAGCAGTGGAGGTTACAAGACCAAGTTGTGTTGAGGCAAATCCGTTGTAAGACAGAACATTAAGGCAGAACATCTTTATGGAGACAAGACGACCCACAGCAGAAAAGTCACATAGTATCTTTAGCAACATTTACTTGTAGTACTAATATGCAGTAGTCATTTCTGTCTAGTCCTGCTTTCAACTGGTTGTACATTAAATTGTCTGGGGGAAAAAAAGAAAAACTGCTATATTTCAGCTCCTTTACAAAGGTAATAAAATTAGACACAAATTCAGAAAATGTGTTTGGACATAAGTTAAAACAGTTGTTAAAATCTTCTGTATTCTTTCGTACTGCTACTCGCGGCCGGCTTTATTAAGAACTGTTTATTATTCCTATTTGTGTAACAGGGCTGTATATGCAGAGGCCACTTTCTCCTGGGCCCTTGCTATTTGGAGATGCATTGGTTGTTCCAGTGGCCCCCCAGGCGAGCCCTAACCCAGAAGCCAGTGTACTTCCATGAATCACACCTCCGCTCCCCAAGCTGCTCCAGTGGAAAGACTAATAGACAAACACATATATGCTCCCATTACACAAGCTGCTCGTGGAAAGACTAATAGACAAACACATATATGCTCCCATTACATAAGCACCACTGACAGTAGAGTTCAAGCTTAAAGGCCACATGTGGAAGTGTAGATTATATGACGGCTCATTTGTTTGCATGTGTGGCTTTGGGTAAGAACGTGTCTCTATGCATATACACTGTACTGTAAAACCCAGTTCAATTGAATATATTTGATTTATATTTAAAATTAAAGACAAATCATTACGCCAAGTTTACTTTTTAGAGCTTTCCACTTTGTTATAGCGTTATTTTCTCATAAAAAAACATGCCTGAAGAGGTTTTATATGTCATCTATGCATGTTTGAGTCATTTAACGATCTCCCCTGGGCCTTATTCGAACCTTCCTGATGGATTGCAATCCGAAAGCTCAGCCCACAAGCCCACATCGGTAATTTCCCGTAAATATACAAAAGCACGAAACAAAACCATTCGCTACGACTTCACAAATCTGATGCGATGTGCAGTATCATTAGCGAAATGCACGGTAATTGTGTTAGCGCTCTGAAAGGGGATTGACTGAATGAAATGTGTAAAATATAGTTTCATAGGGCATCTCTTTATGTGCACATCTACTTAATTGAATCCGTTTTCACGACCCCTTTGAGCTGAATGAATGTTTTTACAGTGTTATGCTTGTGTCTAGTTAACTCTGGTCTCTGATTGGCTGCAGACCAGGTGGTTGAGTGGTAGATGTTAGCAGCTCACAGCGGCACACAGTTGAAGACAGCGGTGTACCCAGATCTGCATAACCCTAACCCTTCAGCCCACTCAGAGCCCACAGCTATCCGAACCTCCACTGTGAATATTTGATGGCGCGCTGACGTCAGTGCGCCCCGGTCTTAATGTTCTAGTGCAAATGTAACTTTCCAGGCATGTGCTCGGAGAAATATCACCAGCGAGTGTCCTCAAAGTACAGAGGCAAGGAGAGATGTGCAGAATGTACTAATAAAAATACTAATAGACTGAAAGGGGAACACTGTTATATTGCTGCACAGATCAAATGTCTGATCAAAAGTTTGTGTTACAAGCTGCTCTGCTGCCAAATGTGCATAGAGATAGTTGTGCAAAAATAAAGTATAGAAAATAAAATAAAGGAGCTGTGAACAAGCCAATACGCTGCTGGGTAAATACTTCTGGTAAATACATGTATCCTAGTCAGAACAGAAATTCAACAGTCAACAGAAATTTGGAGGCTCGGGACAAGAAAACTCACATGGGCTCCACTTTAATATAAATCTGAATAGAAAGCAGGTTTAATTCTGGGGCCTGCTACCCATTTGTCCCCCCGTCCATTGTTTTAATCAAACTAAAGTGGTAGAAAACTTTAGAATAAATCCTATATAGGGTAAATGTAACCTGTAATCTGCAGGATCATTATTAATCCCAAGGTTTGTACTTAAATAAAAGTCAAACAAACAAACAAATGTTATGTGAACTTTAGATGCAATACAAATTCAATATTGCACTACTCTGCTGATTAACAGTTTGGACATTTATAATAAAAAAAAAAAACTAACCCTGTCAGGGTTAAAGACCATTGGCCTTGTATATGGTATGCATATGTATCCAGCTTCTTTTATTCAGAGAAGTACAGCCAAAAATAGTTCCTTTCCTCCCTGTGGTCTTCTCACATAATCAGATTGTAGATTGTGAACGTAACCCGCGAGCTCAGAGGTGAAGCGAGGTCTCTGCTCGCTCATTCCCCCGTGTCGGAGGAGCCATGTTGTTACTACTGTTGCCATAGCGACTGCTCCGGTGGCTTTTGCAGGCTCAGAGCGGCGTCAGAGTCACAGCAGATGTTCAGGCTTTTAGCTCCTGTCTTCATGTGTCACTGAGCACTAGACCTGTGTGCGCAGCGTTTTCTGAGCCTACTGTATACTGAGGTATTCACTTGACACCGTCACATCTGAATTGCACCGTGTAATGTTATTTCATTTAAAAACAAATACATATGACTTTTAATATTTAGATTCAGTATGCATCTTTTCTGGTTTGGGGGTCTAGGACATTCCACAATATACCATGAAACCTATACCTATTCTAATACTTGGGCTTTAAGTATCTGCCATTACCCAATATGAACAGATACCAATGCAGGGACTAACAATAGACTTTATTTTCCTAAAAACTAAAAATATTGTTTGACAAAATGTTTTATGCAGTTGTGATTTTGTAACTACAGAAAGGTCAGTAAAAGCTCAAACATTCTGAAACTTTCTAGCCATAAAATAGTCGTATTACATCAGTATAAAGACCCGACCAGGATAAATATGACTTTTACTTTTAAGGGTCCGTATGCATCCACTGCTTTTGAAGTCCACCACTTCTCGTCTCCATGGAGATGTTATTGCATTGCTTGGAATGTTCCACAATATGCTATGAAACATCATTCGTGGATTCATATCTGGAGTTATTCAATTAGAGTTGTTTTTATTGTAAGAAAATACCTGGATAATACGCACTGTTACTGCGAGTGCGTCTTTGCAGCTCTGACCTGCCTGGTGTAATTTACCTAATTATATTTCCATGGCGATAGATGAGTTTAATGCCATACAGTGGGATATTCTCTGCAAATCAACAATATCTACCTGGAGATGAACAAGTATAAACCCGTTATCAGAAAAAGAGCTTTATTAACAATTTTAATTTAAACATTGAAGAATCCCACAGTTTCTCATTACACCATTATATACCTTAAAGCAGGTTTGAACCCACAACCCTCTAGCTTAAAGGCAGAAACTTAACCACTCAACCATATTAGAAAACTACATATATTTGCTGCATGTTTGTCTTCCTGTTTCCATTCAGATTCAAAAGATTTAGCAGGCAAACCACGTCTCGCTCATAAGGTAGTATTATGCTACATTTCCCCATCCCTGTGACTCCCATTCCCCATGTCCTCAGTGTTTGCAAATAGCACCGTCATTAGCAGCAGACAAGCATAACTGTGTGCTTACAGGAGACCGCGGAGAGAGGGGAGGGAGATTTAAGCAGCGTTGTTGTTGTTTGGGGACGGCTTTTTGGTGCCGAACCCATCCTTCCTCTTGTTGCCATGGCGATTCTTTTATCTCCAAACCTGACTGTGCATTTGTGAATAATAATATGATGTCTGATTCATAGTTTAAAAACAGCAAAGGGAGGGAGGAATTATAAAACGGTATGACTGTCAAACCTCGTTGTTAGTATAGCTTGGAAAAATTAATTAGACCCAGAGGTAAAGATATTTGCATAATGCTGAATTTCATCACATTATAGACCGTGAATGAATAAAAACAAATTTGTTCTCATTAGTAGGGCAGCACATTATATTCCAGTCAAATCAAAATCACAATTTGAGCTGGCACAATTATCACATCAGAAAAGCTGCAATTATAATAGAATGTCCTCTGCAAAGAACAAAATATCTCTGTCTTTTTATTGAAAAATCTAGTGAATTACCTGCAGCTTAGACATATAAACATGTTTTGAAATTCATGAAATTCTTGTATTGGTTTCATACAAAATCTGAAAAGTCCTCCAGAGTAGGCAGGGCTTATGAGGCGGGCTCTGTAGCGATGATTGACGGGCGACCGACAGCCCCAACAATCCAACATGGCGCAGAACAGTTCCCTTCAGACTTTGAAACCGTGCAGACATTTGTGCACGAATCACGGTGTTTCCCTTTTCTCCAGACGTAGCGGGATGTCGCAGCGACTAGCAGTGCAAGGTGGGGGCGGGGACGAGTGGGGCTCCTCACGTACCGCCTGCAGACGCTAATGACTGTGCTCGCCACATAATAACCCTGCATCTGACTCTTTGGCGGCTGTTTGTCCAGCCCAGAAATTCAAATGTACTGGCAGAAGTTGATAGAAAAGTAGCTGGTACAGATACAACTTTGGACCCACAAGTCTGATGCAGGACAAGACACTAAAATGCCAAAATAAAGCCAGGTATACATTTCTATTTTAGACTCACTTACACAGCTAATCAGTAGAATAAAGTGTTTTTGGTGTTTAGTGGCCTTTTAAACTGAGTAGAGCCTTTAAACTGGGCAGTACTAAAGAAGAGAGTGAAAGCGGAGGAGGGGCGGGGCCTGTACACCTGAGGAACAGTCTGATTGGTCTAACGCAGAGGTGGGCAAACTACGCCTTGATCTTTTTAATCTGGCCCGCCCAATTAAAGTTGAGTTTTGGCATTGGGGAGTCAGTCAGGAGGAGAGTGATGATGATAATACCCTGAAGGCTAACAGATCTTTCAGTGCTTTAAAATAATAACTGAGTAATAATAAAAAAAGTCAGTGTTTTAAGAGTCATTTCAATAAACTGTAACCACCATGGCAAAGACAGATATTTAGTATGAAAGGATTTGCAATGATTTTCAGTTGAATTAACGCACACGTTTTCTACATATCCCATGTTATTATTATCAAAACAGTCATCCATCTGCTCCTGGTCCGGCCCTTCCATCAAATTTTAGAGCCGATTGTGGCCCGCGAGTCAAAAAGTTTGCCCACCCGTGGTCTAATGGGTATCCACATGCTTCAAACTCCGCTCCTGCATCCGGGTCCAATCAGAAGCATCTGGCTTTAGTCAGTGCAGTTCTGTGTGGTGTCATATAGTACTTGAAATTACAGTGGCCACAGGAAGCTGCGCACACAGTTTTTGAACACAAAGTGGCAAATGTACACTGAAAATGTGTACTGAAATTACTAAAAAAAAGCGCAAAAAAGAGGATGATGCTTTTAAAACACCAAGTAGACCAGTTAACTCGCCAATAAAAGTGGATTTAGTGGGTAGTTCCATTTTAATGATTTTGCGAAGGTTTTTCATAATGTGCACTCTGAACAGAACACTACTTTGTTTTAAACATAAATCGCAAATCCAATCACAATTGCAATACTTAAACTGCAAGTCCCAAAGTTGCGCAGCCCTACTCCTATAGTTAGTCTCTAAACTGGGCAGTACTAAAAAAGAGAGTGAAAGCGGAGAAGGGGCGGGGCCTGTACACCTGAGGAACAGTCTGATTGGTCTAACAGGTATCCAGATGCTTCAAACTCCGCCCCTGCATCCGGGTCCAATCAGAAGCATCCGGCTTTAGTCAGTGCAGTTCTGTGAGGTGTCATATAGTACTTGAAATTACACACTGCACACAGTTTTTGAACACAAAGCAGCAAATGTACACTGAAAATCTGTACCGAAATGACAAAAAAAAGCGCAAAAAATGAGTGGATGATGCTTTTAAAACACCGAGTAGACCAGTTAACTCGCCAATAAAAGTGGATTTAGTGGGTAGTTCCACTTTAATGATTTTGGGAACGTTTTTCATAATGTGCACTCTGAACAGAATGCTACTTTGTTTTAAACATAAATCGCAAATCGCAATACTTAAACTGCAAGTCCCAAAGTTGCGTAGCCGTACTCCTATAGTTAAATTTGATTATTACTTTATACAACCCCAGCAATACATGTTATCACCCAATTAGAAATCTTCCCACCTCTTATGAAATGCAACATAATGAGTCTTCAAAGAGGGTGAGAGCCATTGTGGGCACGTTGGGAAAATTTGAGTTTCTGTTTTGCGTCTCGGAGCCTAATTTGTTGTAACAGATGTGATGTGTTTGAGGTCGTCGTAATTGTTTGGCGTGCGAGAGTGAGAGAGGCAGACAGTGGAGAAGACGGATCAGATAAATCAACATCTCCAGCTGCATCGGGCTTAGGTAACGCGGCTGCAGCGCTAACAGGCTAAATATAGAGACGGCTGAGAGACTGGCTCACTGCCCGCTAACCACTACTTCCACACACACACACTTGAACGTAGACTGGCCTTCGGTGTCTTGGTACTCAGATACAGGATAAACAGCGCTTTTGAAACGGGAGCTAGTGAATGGGATGTCAATATGGAGTCCTACGAGAAATCTGCTGGGTTGCAACAGGATAAACTGTGCAAATACAAATATAAAATGTGTCTTCTGCAAACTGTAAAAGAATGGGTAATGATAATTGTGATTATTAGACATTACTGTACACTAAGTTGGCAATCAGAGGGGGTTGAGGGTTGACCAGTGGGTTTCTGGGGAGGGTTTTTGAATTGAAGCTCCCTGAGGAAACCTGCGTGGGCACTGTATATATAAATGGACATAGCAAACCCACTTACTTCCAAGTAGGAAGTGAGCACGGGGGCGCTTCTGGCTCCATCGACCGCTTCCAGTTGACTTCACATTAAAAATCGTCACCCCTCTCTCTTAAGTGCTGCGGTGAGCCTTGTCATTTTGGTCTTAAAATGTTCGTATTAACCTGTTTTAAATTCCTATTCCTCTGCTCCAAATTCGCTCCTATAGCTTCTAGAGTCGTGAGCTTCATTGACGTCACACTCTTCTTCTTGGTGTCTATAGTGGGAGAACATGGAAACTCCACACAGAAATGCCAATTTGCAGCCGGACCCACTCGGTTTTAGCTGAGAATCGCTCGGACAACAGCACAGCCATCGTCCGCGCTGATGCAACACAGAAATGCTTGTGAAATCATTCAGGTGTTGAAGTTTTCATTTTGACACATTTTAACACATTTGGACGGTAAAGGTTTTGCTTCTTCTGAGACCAGCTGTTTGGAGCAGTGGGGAACTGCAATGTAGCACTAAGAAACCCCTCTCCACATTTGAGCTGCTTGTCTGGAGTGCGAGCCTATTACCATCTGTTAAGTGTTTTTCGCTGTTTACATTGTGAAATTATAGAACGCAACTCAAACAAATGCTAATAATTTGAAAGAGTTCTGCTGTATCATTCCCCTCAGTGCTCCTCTCTGCGTCCTCCACTGTCAGTTAAAATGCCAGCTCCGCCCGTCCAGCTCCCTCCCCCTCCCTCCCGTCTTCACATTAGTCACATTTACTTGCCCTGCTCCTCGTGGGGCATCCCTGTCCTTGGCCTGGTGCTGGGGTTATCTTTCCGCCTGGACACCCCGGTATTTTTTGGCTTTCTCAGCTGTGACCTCCTCCGCTCGCATCGCTGTTTCTCCCAGGCAGGTTTTGTTAGGCAAAGCTCCAGTGCGAGGCCGGGACTCTGGACATACGGCTGTCTGGAGGGCAAAGCCGACATGGGAGGGGGGAGACGGACATTTTCTGACATGCAAACGGACACAGAAACACACATACGCTTGTACAGATACACACACATACACACACACACAAACACACACACAAACACATATGCACAGACACATACACGCACATACACACAAACGGACGCAGAAACACACACAAACACATACGCGTACACACATACATGCACATACACACAAACAGACACAGAAAAACACACAGATATACACATATAGATATACGGACACAGAAACACACACACGCTCGTACAGATACACACACATAAACACATACGGACACAAACACATATGCATACACACACAGAAACGCACACACAGATATACACATCCAGATATACGAACACAGAAACGCACATGCAGATATACACATACACATATACAGACAAACAGACACAGAAACACATGCACACATACAGTTACACAAACATACGCACACATACAGATACGCATACAGACATATGCACACAGGAACACACACACACCCCCACAGATGCACATACACCCAGACACAGAGACACACATACACACACATGCACACAGACACAGACACACACATAGTCATACAGATCTCCAGTGGGGGCTGCTGTCCTGACACAACATCCATCACACCCGTGCGCGGAGCTAAAGAGCCTTTTCCAGCCTTGACGTGATTGACACAAGTGTCTTTATGAGAGAGTCTGGCTCAGGTTGTGTCCCTCTATGACCCTCCACACGCTGCACATACATCACAGTGTTTAACCTTGCTCTGAGTCTCTGTGCATTAAAAGTGTTCGGTCTCTGTGTGCAGGTCGTCCAAGGCTCACCCAGGGCCCGTCGTTCACATAAGCGACAATCCTATGGATGAAGGAAAGGTACGATTTACTATATATATTTGTACTAACATGAAGCTGTCATATGTATTTGCACTGCTGCTATGGTCCTTATATCAGTGGCCAACCTAAAATGTATAAAAAAAAGACATAAAAATTACCTTACCATGTGAAAATCTGCCAATGTGGAGGGATATATAAACATTTATTTTGTTTTCTTTTCTTTTCTTTTCCCATTTATTCGTCTTGTTGGTCAGTTTCTAAGTGAGTAACTTGCAGATTTAACCAAGCACAGTGAACTAAGTGCTAAGAGCTTTAGATGAGTCTTAAAATCAATGTAAAGCAACTATTTGGAAAAGATTTGGAAAAACAAATGTAAAAAACATTGTGATAGGTACAATACTTTTTCCTAAGTGATGGCCAAAAGTCTAAGTAAAGATTTTAAAATTATCTTTGAGAAAAATTAAAAACTAAGTGGAGGCTGATGAAGAAAACAAAATCAAGTTTTCTGTAGGGCTGGGTGAAGAAAAAACACTTATGCTCAATCTTTAATTTAATTGATTTTGTGAACATAAACATTAAATGCTTTAGTCTGTAGCATTTAACACAAAAACTGTCACATTCCTTCCCCAAAGTTTTCCATATTAGGACTGTAGACTTCCCGATTCAAAACCCAATTCGACACGACTGATTCACGATCGCTCCATGTTTCAATTCATTACTCAACCCCAGTTTTCTGGTCAATCAAAAATATGTCATACCCAGAAAGCAGTAAGTTCTCCTCTTTACTCAAAAATGATGCTCACACCATCATGGCAGAGCTGTTATTCCAATGTGTATTCCCCTTTACCATGTTCACTAAAGCAATAAAACATCATTCTTGTCCAAACAAACATCTTCTCACCCCCAAAATGTTCCTCTTTTGTGTCGGCATCTCTCGCGAACCGTAGTAGGCGGGTCACTTCCTGATCCGTGGCAGCCTGATCGCACCTGCCTTCCCTTTCACGCTGGGGATGAATGTCAAACGTATTAGCATTTTGCAGCACATCATGGGGTCCATTCTATCTGCTCCGTGTCATCTTCCATCCACCCGTCCCACTGAATGCCCATCTCTCTCTCTCTGCAGCTCATAATTGGATTCGAGTCGGGGATTGTGGTCCTGTGGGATCTCAAATCAAAGAAGGCCGACTATCGCTACACGTATGACGAGGTAGGCAAATGTCCCGCGATTCCTTTCTTCTCGGCTGCCTCATTCTTCCTCTGATGTTTTGAGAATTTTGTGTGCGTTCATTCTAGTTTTTTTTTTTTTTTTTTAGTTTTGGGTTTTTTTTT
>KN505673.1:0-13982 GCA_000787155.1 Scartelaos histophorus
ATATACTACATCGGTTTAACTGATGTAGTACGACAATTTAACTGGCTGGAGTTGGCTCAGAATGACTTTTTATCTATACAATAGTTGCATGAGAGATAAATAACAGCTATATAACACATTTTATTTTATCTTTTTTATGTTTGTTTTAAAGAAATAAAATGCTGTTTTCAACTTCTGCACTAATCTGTTGACATCAATTATCAGTAGATACTTACAGCTATAGTACTGGAAATGGTATCGGAGCAGGAAAAGCTAAATAGGTGCATCTCAAAATACATATAAAAAAGTAATAATTCACTGACTGTAGAAAAAAAAATGTTTTTGACTAACAAAATTTACTTTGTAGCATCACTACAGATTCAAGACGTTATTGTAATTTTATAGAAAATAGTTTAGAGCTACAAACACTGCATAGTTTTGAAAGTACATTACAAAGATGCTCCTATAGACATATTGTAGCTGTAGTTATTACCATTAGTCATAAGTTATAGTTTTATCCATCTTTGTACATATTAGTCTATCTGTCTTTTTCCATGGCCTTAATAAAAGGATTTTTCACAGTTTCACAATTCTGTATAGGGGATTTGTCTCCAGCAGAACACATTATGCAACCTCTATACGTGATTCACGGTCACTTCCAACACTCTCATTGCCTCATTGCCCTTGTGACTCCCACTTGGGACTTGGGACTGGCAGAATCCACCTTTACCGGTCACTGGTCCCACTGCCCTGCTGGGAACACACATTTTATTGTTTGTTTGTTTTGCCCAGAAAAGGAAGGCGGGTCAGAGGCCTCTGATTTTATCATGTCTGGGAATACTCTGGTCAGGCCTGTAAAATTAAGGTTCCCCTACTTGGTCAAGAGGGAAGTAATCACTTTACTTTTACAAGTACTTTTTCAGTGGAGCTAATTCATGAAGATTACTATGTATTTATGAGTTTATTATATTATTCACTGTACATTTGTTCACTGTGAAAGTAGACTGTGCATAATAACTAGTAGTCCTTTAATTTTGACAAATAGTTTCATTTTCTAATCTGTAAATTGTTTGGGTGTGACAAAAAAGCAATCCCCATGCACAAGGTGTAAAATGCATGTTAAAATGTGTAAGGCTGTAGTTGATTAAAGCCATGTCCTGTGCATTGACTAATTGACTAATACAACTATGTATTAGTAAAGAAAGAAGTGAAGAAGTGTAAAGCACATTAGACTGTCCAATGCATCCATCTCCATGCTTTCCCCTCTCTGCTGTTGTATAATCTAAATGAAATGATAAGTTTACTATTAACTATTGACTAACTAGGTTGACCATCAAGCAATTAATCAACTGAAGACTACAGAACTACAGCTCTAGTAGAGAGAGAGAGATATTTGCTGTGGAGAAATATAAATGAATTATAATGTTCATGTTGTTTAGAGATGATCTAGATGTAATTGTTATTGAAGCTCACAAAAAGCACAAGAGATAAAACAAAAAATAAGATTTTTTGACATCTGTTCCAAATTAAAACGTGAAAGACGGCACAGTTGTATCTCTTGTATACAAATGAAAATAGAATAAGTAAGTTTGCTTATGTTGAGATGTGTAGATAAAACATTAGCCACAGTGCACCGTAGTGTGTGTGTGTGTGTTTGTGTGTCTTTGCATACCGTGCCTTGCACATAGATGATGAATTAGCCTCTGGACGGATGACCTCCTCCTCTCGCACTGAGCTTTGCTGCCAACCTTCAGAGAGCGGAGGATAAATATTTGTCTTTGGTTGTCACTCACAGTGGTGAAATATGACTCCATTCTCTCTCTGAGGCACACAACAAAGCCATCAATAATTTTCACATCACATTTAAAAGTTCAGTGTGTTTCTATAAGTGCTGCGTTCTCTGATATAATTTTTTACAAGGCAGTATTTCAGAGGTAGACACGTTTGTCTAGAGGTGGGCCAAAACAAGGGGGCCAATTTTCAACAGCAGCCAAGGCCAAGCACCATTATACACAACAGGTTTTCTCTAGAAAATCTTTTCAAACAGAACATTTTAAGAGCTTGTGGATTGCTTTGACAAGTGTTTCAAGTGTTTTCATCTCTGATATTTCAAATTCAGATGGGAGGCCAGATTCAGGGGTCTGATGCTGCCAACCTCTGCTGTTTGTCAAGGTAAGAATACATCACTGTTGCATATAGGGATGAACTGGCTGAAAATATAAAATGCTAGAAAAAAAAGCTTATTTTTTGCTTCAAATAAACTCAAAATCGAAATATGGGATTGTGTGTCAGTGTGTTGTAGCTAAGAAATTACAGGTATAACTCAGAACTACAATCAGTGTTTGCTTGATTTACTCCACACCAACATGTCACCCTATTGATATTTTGCCTGGAAGTGTGACGCTAACTGGAAGCACTGCTCTGTTAGAAGCTCTGTTACTCAAGTTAAACTTAATCTGAGCTATATTTTATGATGATCTGGCTAGAAAGAGCTGACTCGGTTGGAACTACAACAAGTGAGATGATTTGTGAGCTTAAAAAAGACTCGCACATAAAATTACAGTCACAGGCTGCCAGCATTAGCCAACAGTGTTTTTAGTCATTCACTCTCACCTTTCTGTTGAAAATTAAACTCCTCTGCAAGACCACGGATGCTCATATCCATCTCAAGCTCCTGAAAATGTGTTGCTAAATCCATTTTGTGTATTTTTCTTGAGTTTTCACACCATCTTAAAACTTTTTTGTCTGTGTTTGCTAATGTGTGCATTGTGTCACCGTGGCAACTGACGAACCTTCTGCCAATAGAGATGCATGTAGAACGCCCCCAGCATGATGTCACTGCAATGTATCAATACTGATTCATGTAACTCTTCATATCTTATCCCTTTCTATGTTATATGATACACTATAGTCGGCGATGACCACATTTTAGGACCTAAACGCTTGTCATGATTCGATCCCTCTCTTGATTACAACTCAAATCCTGACAGGACATTTGACTTAAAGAATGACCTGTGCCAAAATAAAAGAGATATTATGTAACGTGATGTTGTTGAAATGACAGTATTAAACCGTGAATAAAGGCATGGAAAGAAACAATTAAGTTCCTCCAGTTGGCTTCCTCCATCACGACGGCATCTCTATCATTGCCTGTGAGGAGCCGGCCCATCTGTCTTCATGTGTTACTTGTACATGCAGTGTGTGTATGTTGTGATACTGCAGATACTATGGCAAGGGCCCAAACTGCTGTCATTACCTTCGCCGCACGTATTTGGCGTGCATGTCCCTGACGTTAGCGTGGCTTTACCGGGAAGAAAAGTTTAACTGTATGTTAGGTTTGTGTCAGTGATGGGGCAACCTGCTCCCAGTGCACTCAGTCCCACATGTGGCCTACCTCACTACTCTTTGAACTATGAAGAAAATACTTTTACACCACAATATGTACACAGATTATAATACACTGTATTATAATCACAAGTAATTCTACTCTTTCAACCCACACGTATACTTACTCATGCTTAAAAGTGAACTATGGAACCTTGTGGATGAAGGACATCTTGTTTCCATAGCAAAATTATTACTTTACTTAGACATAGACATAGACATAGACATAGACATAGACATAGACATAGACATAAACTTTCCCCAAGGCGAAATTCATATTCCAGGTTTGCTCTGTATTGTTCAAAAATATTAAAAATAAAAATAGAATAAAATAAAATTGTAGAACTAAATCTACGCAGAAAAGTCAATGTATTTGTCCTTGTCCTTAATTGATAGATTGGAATACTTGGGATGTTCCACAGTATCCCACTGAGCTTATCTTGTATTTATTTATTCAATTGCACATACGCCACGTGAATATCACCTTGAAAAACGTGCCTTTCTTTTGTGACTGGGTAGGTACTCCATAGATTTGACTGTACTAAGACTTTTTACCTTGATTGTTGTAGGCCTTGTTGCACTGTCAAAACAAAACAGGAGAATGTGGATCTATCACGATACGTTCCCTATTAAACCTGAGCCGCTGTCATTATTCTGAGATGTTTTGTATTACTCCAAGTGCACGCGAGGTAATTAACAATCTGGACACTGAGCTCATTGTCATTAATCAGTGGGGCGCCTGCTTTTCCAGTAACCCCGTTTCAACTTGGACCAAAGAAAAGTCCACAAGGAAGGAAGCAGATGTGATTAGGTTAATTTGAAAATCTTTGATATTGAGGAGTAGGTTCAAATCAAAAATGATCTGAAAGTATGTCAGTGCAGTGCTTCTCACTGGGGGTGCACGGGCTGCCTCTGGTGCTGCACTTTTGACAATTTGATTAATTTAGAGGCAAATCCTTAAATGGGTTTGTGATCGTTTGGGTTAATTATTATTTAGAACATAATTACCCAGGGTTTAGTCTAATTTTAAATTTGGATTAGGTCTGATATTAGTTTACATCTGGTGGTACTCAGAAAGCTAAATATTATCTTAGATGGTACTCAGTGTGAAAAGTTTGGAGATCCACTTTTGTACATAGAGTTCTTCATAGCATGACTCAGTTTTTATGACCTAACTCTCCAGATCTGTTCTCAGGTCACAGGGTTGACTCGAGACCTAACCCGTCAATTCAACATGTTATTATTCTTTTGCACCTAAGGGCCTGGTTTGGTGCGTCAACAGTCTGAGAAACAAAAAAACAGATCCAGATACTCCGTTGTATTGATTCAGCCAGGCTCATGACACATTGATAAGTGAATGTCGATGTAGCTCAAACCTCCCTGGTTGTCCATGTGTGAACCAGGTGTGAGGACTGTGGTCACAGTCTGCAGAGAGAGGGGAAAATCCCATCGGAGAGAACAGGACTAATTCAAATAAATACAATTACTTTGAGGTGGAAAATCACCATAAACAGAAGTTAATGTTGTTAGATTTGTTTTCTTTTTAAATGTTTTGAAATTGATAAACTCTAGCCTTACTACTAAAGCTTTTGGTAATATTCAATATGATTTTAATTTGTTCCAGTTCATTCATAGTTAAGCCGGATGAGACAAGTGCGCACACCTCCAAAGGTCCTATGCCAACATGCAGCAACCAGTATATTTTCCAGAGCTGGAATCAAAGGTAACGCTCTGGTACAGGAGAAGCAAAAGAAGACTCACTTTGAGCACATTTGTGTCCATCGGTTTCACTCAAAACGTTACCAACCTGTATTTATTCTTGTTTGTAATTTGACTGATTTATACCCGTCAGGCACAAAATAAGTCATCTAACATTTCTGGGTATGTTCTTTGCCTTTTTACCACGAGTTACCACAAGTTATTTTTCATCAATAACTCATGAGATTATTGGGAATATTTGTAAAATATTTTGGCAGTGGGTTTCAGCATAAGCTTCCAAGTATTTTCGGCTAAATGTCATTCCTTCATAGAAGTTGCCGTAGTATGAAATAGGGATGTGGCAATACAGTCTAGAGAGGGAAATGAAAGCTTGTCTGTATAATTGGTCTGTATTTAAAGGTGAACTGCATTACATTTCTAGTGGAGGGTCTGCCACCTATTTGTCTCCATGGCAGAAGGTTCCACAGCATAGATTAAACCTACAGTATCTATCACAAGGGAGCACTACAGCACTATGCTACATTACAGTTCAGGTCTGTGGAGAGTTGTCCCTGTTTTCAGAAGAAATTATTGTATTTTGGAGCCATAGAAACACTCATAATTAATAAATACTAGATGGATATGTTTAATGTCATACCACGGAACATTCCAGGGAAAGCAATAGCATCTCCATGAAGACAAGCAAGTAGCAGAACCTACACCAGAAAAGTTGGGCAGTGCACCTTTAATAAAAAATAAAAATGAATGTCAAATATACTGTATTGATAACATCTGAAGTACTTTTTTAAGCAAATATTTCACTCTTGATTATATATAATAATACACAGTGGATAATTATAAATTCTTCCTCTGTCTGCAGCTATAAGCCAATAAACCAAAACTTTTCCCACTCCGCTCATCTGTTCCCGAGTTCTGCTTCTATTTCACTGCTATTAACAACTCTACATCGTATTAACTAAAACAATAGCTACACAAACACACAAATTGATGAGTGGCAAATGTGATACTGAGCCAAAGTGGTGCTGATTACCTTGTCAGCAGTGAGTACAGAGGGAGAGAGAGAAGCCAGCGCTGGACTCCATACAAGGACAGAGGGGTGGAGGGCTGGAGGGCTGGAGGGGTGGAGAGAGTGGGCCGGTAACCCGAGGAGGTGGAGAAAATCCTGGGAAGACAGATAAAGAGTAGAGAGGAGAGAAGGGCAGAGGAGCTGATCAAGGTGGCAGAGACTCAAAACTCAACACCGGAGCAACTGTCAGTGGCCAAAAAGCAGAGGTAGGACATATGGGCTGCTCATTCACTTCATTCATTCATTCTTTTCACAGTGTCTCTAGGTTTACGCTACTATTTCTGCTTTTGAAGACATGACAGTTCATTTGATTATACTTATTATAGACACATAGTTTCCACACCCCAATTGCAACTTTTTAGGATATATGTACAGTAGATGACTTGTGAGTATTTTACTATTTATTGATATTGCATACTACTAAATCAATTCATATATTGCATGTAAATGTAGTGAAAAATGGCATTTTAGTCTAAAAAATCTACTGTGAGAATTGATTTTTTTCCCACCTGTAACTACTACAACAAAATTTAGCATCTTTGTCCATAGTGAGATAAGTTTGCACAAGTGTATCTAATAACTGCCTTAGACTGAAATACTATTTTTGGTTATTCAGAGATAATGCAAAGTACTCCCTGTGCAGTTAGCAAGGCTTTAGTTTAAAAGTACAGACCAATAAAGTCACTAATGTTCCTTATATTGGTGCTAGTCCTGCCATCTGCTTGTTAAACTGTGGCTGAGTCGTGCTGCGTTCAGGGTCCCTGCGTGTGCGTGAATACTGGTGTGCATTATCTCGGCGTGAGTCTGCTCTAATTGCACTGTAAAGGTAACCCGGTAGCACAGCATTTGGCCTTTTTCCACATCTCAAAGTTTGATTCTGCCTATTCTGTGTTATGTTTGTGGTCTCCTGGGTTTTAAAGCCTTTTTTTCACTGTTATTATCCTTGGTTTTCAGAGCTGGAAGTAGATCTAGTGTTGACTGATAAAGTTCAATGTGTCAATAGGGGAATGCTGGAAATGCTTCTAGGTGCATTTTAGTGCTTGTGCGACATGTTCAAATGGAGGAAAAACCAATTATGCAGACAATTATACTCATTTAGACCTGTGGTTGCTAACCTACTTTTGAAATGCCTATTTTTATTATAGTTAAACAGTTGTATTTTGGTCAAAAGCGCCGTGAAAGTTATGTCTTTGCAGGAGCTTATGACAAATTTGACCTCCTTTCTTCCTCATAAAACCAAGTGCAGACAGGACAGCAGAACTTAAAATCACAAACTAACGCAAAAACTCCAGAAGTTGAACTCCTGTTAACCCCCCCTCCCCTGCCTAAAAACTGTGTCAAAAGCACCATATTTAGGAGTGACGTTTAGACCATCCTGTCAATGAGGATGGTCAGCGGGATCAAAGCTGAGGGCCATGTGTCTTCATAACAGAGGCATTTTTATGGTTGTCTGTTAAACCCCCACACAATGGTTATGAAGGCTTTTAATGGGGCTAGGGAATTGATAAAACAGCCAGTGACTCAGGGATGCGGTCAGAAAAGTGTCAGAGCTGGAGTTTAGCAGAGATGTTGGCAGTGGTAATCCAATCTGACCTCTGGAAATAGACAGCAACGAGGACAATGTGGTACAAGACATGAATGTTATGTGTGTTGGGAAAATGTGTTAGTCCAGATGCCCAAATTTAACTGTCTACGTAGCACTGCAGCTGCTTTGAGCCTTACTTGCAGCAGTGTGCAAAGGTCTTGGACAATGGAAGGTGTATAAATAAAAAATAAATAAAAATAAAGCTGCAGTATGTAACATTTCAATTGGGGCTCAGCCACCTGCTTGCCTCCATGGAGATGTTATCCATTTAGATTTTATTTAAACAAACTGTATTGATCCACAAGGGGAATTATAATATCATATCATAATAACAAAGAGCAAAAAATATAACTGCTAATAATACAGTAAAAATGGGTCTGGAATGCAAACTAAATCTATGGTATTAGATTTATCATGCATTCATTAATTGTTTAATTACTAAAACTACTTTGTAAAGTATTCTTACTTTGAGTGCGCTTGCCTCACCACAGATCTGAGCTGTACCTTGTTCTGGTGGTGTGGCTTGCTTGTCCTTATGGAAAGAAAGGTAAGTTTAATGACGTATTTGAAACAATGCAGTTAAAGCAAAAACATCTGCATGGAAAGAAGCAGGTGACAGACTCTCTACACTATGAAAGGGTTTTATGATACACCTGTAAATTAGAACAATAATTTATAGGTTAAACACCAGCATGAATTCCTATATGTAACAATAACGACACAATTGTTCAGGAAGCGCTTTTCATCAAGTAACAAACTGGCATCTTTTTATAATGATATTTGTGAGTTAACATTGGACGTCCCCACAGATTTTCAACAATGTCCATAAACTGCATTTATCTAGGGTTGGGACTAGCACAAAGACTATACTTTCTTGACTGTAACATTGAGCCATCTTCCTCCAGGATTCAAGTCACAGTGGCTACTCACAAATCACAGGGTTTAGGATAATAACATAGGTTAGATTCATGGGTACAACTAAGATTCGCAGTAACAGACGTGAGCATGTAGACTCCTCTCAGAAAGACAAGACTATATTTAGACATCCATGAAAACCTGATTGTTAACACCCATGGAAAAAGTACTTACATTATGGGTGGATCGATTAAATACACCCACTGCGGAAGTAGATAAGGTTCTGAAAACTCTCTAAAGAGCTGTAAAACTATTGCCAGAATCTTTGCAACATTTACGCAAGGAAACTGGAAAAAACTTAAGTTCATTTTACAGGGCATGAACAATGCTAGTAAAAGTGAAGGAAATTAAAATCTATTTTTGATTTGCGCGTGCCTCTGTCTTAATGGGGTGTGATTCTGAGTCAGCAGGCGGTGTTGTGGTTGTCGTGTGCGTGGTCAGTCAGTGAGGTCAGAGCAGGAGAGTGACAGCTCTTTGAAACATGTCATCCATATCGTTTTATTTTTGAGCCCTACTCCGGCAGACATTACTATGGCAGCTATGAATGTGTGCGGCAGGTTGGCTCTGCACCAACACACCAGGATGGGACCAGCAGTGTTTATATAATGAAACACTCAGAAGGTTAGAGAGTTCAGAGGAGCTGTGTATGGATCAAAGATAAACAGCCATCTACCTTCTATTGGCACAATACTCACAAAATACTATATAAACCTGGTGCTACCACCTCATTAAAAATCTGTACATTTTAGCAGTTTAGACAGTATCTCTAAAAATTAGGAGTGACGCATCACATGGGTAAAAACTGTTTGTGCTAAATACAATTTCAGTACTCAAAATGTTTTATGTTTTAAAATGATAAAAATGTGTTTTTGAGGTTCACAAGACCACTGTGTTTTGCTTTGCTTACGATCTGTGTAAGGTTAGAACTCATGTATATTTGAAACTGGGTTAGTGGTTCACTGTAGGTCTGTATGAAATATGTTGACGAGAAGCACAAGTTCACACTTTTGCAGACTTATTTTGGTTTTGTCTGGATTTCCCAATATTCTTTCCATTTTCTCTCATCTGGGCACAGACAGCTCTGAGAGAGTGATGGATGCACATTTCATGGTTTTGTAGAAAGTTCAACAGTAGGAGCTATATTTCATAGAGTGCATACTTGGGTTTTGCCAGGCGCCTGGCAGCAGTAGACTGTGCTTTTGCCCATGGGTTAGAAAACATTTTTTTTCTTCATGTTTTTCAGATGATGTCACCGTACAGGCACCTGAGCTGTGGTTGGATGTGGAGGCTGCTCGTTGTGCTGCTGAAGCTCTCTCTGAGTTTGGCTGGGCCTCTGCCATCTCTGAACGGGACGGAGTGCGCAGCCAAGGGTCCTGCGTCCTACATCCTGGTCTTTACGGGGCACTGGAGTCCACAGGCCTTCCCCAAGCAATATCCACTGTTCCGCCCCCCCGCTCAATGGTCCAAACTCGTAGGTAAGAGATGACATTTGAAAACTAATGATACACAGAGGAGCCTGAACTACTCAAGTGTTGTTGAATCCAGTCATATTACTTGAGCAAAGGTGAAGGGAGGTTTTATATTTTTCCTCAAGCTGAAGTAACTAAACTTCACCGCCTTAACCATCTCTACTGCTGCTAGAACTGCCAGGACCATTAAAACATCTTGAGCTATTAACCAGTCACACTGTTTTTGTTATTACTACAACTACCCACTTGGTTAGTTTATTTAGAGAGTCTAATTATACACTTCTGTTCTGGAAATGGTACTGAAATATGTAAATCAGTAAAAGATACATTCCCTCACTGACATTTTGGTAGCCCCTGTCTAAGCCCTTGAGACTTCTATTAGAGTTTTCTTTTTCAAACACACTTAATGACTGATGAGTAAAGCAGCAGTAGGGAGACAGCAACATAAAATACAGTCTAAATGCTTACAGATGGACTGTCTCTACTTGCCGTCATATCTTTGAGATTTCTCTGTAACTCCGAATGAGACAGACCGGCCCACGTGTCCACTGGTTTACCACAGTGCTGGCGTATATCCGCACAGACAACACTGAGGGGGCTGCAGTTCAGTGGGTGATGAGAGTCTGGGTGTGGTGGGGTCAGACCACGTTAATTCTGAAACCAAGAGAACAGAAAGGCGGCCAGAACCACACGGTATGAAGGGTGAGATGGCAGATGTTTGTAAGAGTGCATATTTGTTTGTATTAGTCTAATTTTCCAGGGCAAAATGGTGCACCGCCAAAGGATGATGGTCTACTTACTACTTATTTCAGACAGACACCAAAGATCCTGATGCTGCGCTAATGCCTTAAATGCCCTTGAGAACCAGACACAGCACCAGAAATGGGATTTGTCGCAAGAGAAGGAAAATATGCCTTATTGGGATGATAGTAAGCAGGTGGAAGACTGGAGGGAAATGCTTTTGGCTTGGATGAGATCAGAGTTTTAATGAAGTCTCCCTTGCTAGTGGCTCCCAGGGCCTCTAAAGGTCTAGGTAGTGTGGAACAATGACAGACCCAGAGGGGCGAAAGGGGAGGACAGACCGGTGCTTAAACTCCTTATGAGGGCTTAGACGTGACGTGTTCTTGACTTTTAAGGATTTGACGCTTGTGGGAAATTTGTAGAATGGAAAGGCAATTAGGAGCATAACTAAAAGCAGAGAGGGACGAAAGCAGATATTGTGTGAAGTGTGCGGTGTGTGAATGCAAGTGTCAGGAGCGTTTAAGGCTGTGGCTGAGCTCAGGACACTGAAGGAAGGCAGAACTATCACACACATTGTCAGCGTAGTTCTGGCTAACCTTTGCGTGCCCCGAAAACCACAGACACGGCCAATGGACTGCATTGCTCACATCCAAACTCTGTGGTACAAACAGTTTGCCCTGGATCATGGCCTTGATTCTTAGCAGATTTCAGTGATAACCTGAACAAAATATCAAGACATGGGAATGTGGAGCAGAAGGGCTTTCTGGCTCCAAAAGAAACCAAAGTTTGCAATTGTTTACTCATTTACTGACTGCTGACTTTGAAATCATAGGCCATCTTCTGGCAGCTTAGTTTACGCTGTGGTTTTATCAGTAATGAAAAAAATGTAACTTGAGTGGAAACAATAAAGCCAGAGACATGCAGAGTAATTTCTTCGGGATGACTTTCGTGGAACATGCAGGCTGCCACAGATGTACCTACAGACTGTTGAAATGACCTCACCGCTGGCTCCACTCTGTGGTCCAGCACTGACAGTGATATGAGATCCACAAGCCTTTCGTGCCTCAACTCTCCTCTTTGTTTCTTAGCGGTCACCCATAATCGGCATTTTCATCTGTGGGAGGAGGGAAGTCTGGCCAGTGAAGGAGTGCAGAACTTTGCTGAAGTTGGAGTGACAGTGGAGATCATGAAGGGGGCCAAAGAGGCCAGAAAAAGACGATCTGTGGGTGCCATGTACCGGACAGCTGGCATCCCCAATGGCATTGGGCACAGCTCCACAGAACTACTCATGCTGCCTCGGACTCCACTGGTATGCACTCTTTCACACAAATAACATTTGTCAAAGCACTCACATGCCCAGACAGCCAACAAACACATTTAGTGTTTTGAGAAAAATCTTTCAGAGCCTCCTTCTGCTGTTCTTCCTCTCTTAACAAACACATCAACACTTCTGTCTACAAGCCAATCAAACAGTGGCCCACACAGCCCCAAACGCCCACAGCCCTCCTGTGCAGTCTGCTCTGTATCTGTGCCTGTCTCACTGAACTCTTAGGTCTGCAGAGGGGCCCTGCAACACATTAGCAAAGGTTAGAGCTGAGGTAATGCACTGGTCAAGATGCATTTGAGTAAACAAAAGCCATATGCCAGCAGGTACATTGAAAATACTTACTATAATCACCTTCCTCTTGGCTACAGAAACTCCTTTATAGGGCAAGTACAGAACAAAGATTCTTTCCACGTAACACGTAACACGTAACCACTAAAAATGTGAGAAGCAAAATGGATTTAGAAGTTCCATCATTCCATCTCCAACTGGACTCATATTCTAAAAAGACACAACCTTTATGTCCCCAAATGGATTACAAAGTGCAAAGTCAGATTCAGATTCAGGAAGCCAGGTTAAACGAAGGTAATAGCCAGGGTGGACTGGGTTTTATATTCAATAGAAACTGACCAGCTAACAACAAATATATAGTCTGCTTTTATAAAATATTAGCTAATATTACTGTTCAGTCATAATATAAATAATTCTGGTCTTGAAAATAAAACAAAATTAGTATTTGGTCACATGTAACCTACATTTGGAACACCCAAACTTGAACTTGAGAGCATAAACACCCTGGGACTATGGACATCGCTATCATGGTGAGAGGCTTAAGTGCTTGTCATTAAAGTATGTGATGCCTTTCACTGTATTTATATCGTCTGTTTTTAGATCCACAGAAAAAGCTCAAAATACAATGCCGGGCTTGTGCAGAACGTGACTGACTTAGCAATGAAAACGTGTTGACAGTTTAATTTGTTATTACTTGTGCACTTGTATGACGTTCCAACGCCGGTTTTATTTTCACTAAAATAAATACATACAATCCCCACCACAGTCCCCTTTTGTATAGACAGGAGTCCTCTGTCTTAGCTCAAGTGGAGTTGAAAACGAAAGGACAATTCTCATGCAGTTCTCATGAAGGTGCAGTTGGAATGGTCTTTTGTATTCATTATTTTTGGCACTAAAGAAAACAACATCTGGAGATTAGGTTGTCCTTTCCTTGTGCCTTGAAAGCATCTATTTCATTGGCCTTTGTGTTTGATTTATGGTGATGGACAAAAGTGATGACTGGACAATTAAATCACTGTGGAAATTACTTGCCAACATGTTTGCAGCGAGATAGCAAGTCCGTCCATCCAAACAGGGTAAATAAAGAAAGAAAGTCAAAAGGTCAGACAGAGTGACCCACAAGTGGAGTATCAATGAGAATTCGCCCGCAAATTCAAAAGTTGGTGGTGTGTTCCAAGTGTAGTCATTAAGTCCTTGGGCAAGACACTTTACCCACCTTGACAAAGTATCCGTGTGGTTGTGATTGGTAGCAACACTTCTGTCTTTAAAAACAGAAAAAACAGTATATAAAAATAAATTCACAAAGAGGATTTTCATTATTATGTCAACTAACCGTGGCTAAGCTGAGGGAAATTATGTGGAGAAAGAAAGGAGACGTGATTGGAACGGGGATGTTAGTGCTTTACGTCACCTTCTTGAAATGGACCCAGTCTGCACTTCCCTGTGGTCCCCTGAGATCTTATGTGCTCTACTTTAGAAGTGTGCTCCAACACTTTTTCATCCTTCACG
>KN505673.1:14002-27814 GCA_000787155.1 Scartelaos histophorus
TTCACGTTTCCTTTGTCGGTCTGGGCCGGTCCAAGTCCTTTTCTACGTATCCAGACTTTATAGACCCTTCCCCCTGGTTCTAATCCGCTACTCCATTCACTTCAAAACATCAGGAGGCAGCAACTTTTCCAGTTCTGAGGGTCTCTGCCATCACTGCGTGCGCTGACCCCCAGGCCACTTCCTGCATGAGGTCACCATTTTTCAGGAAGCATACATCACACACTAGACATGTTCTGCTTCTGGAAACTGTGTGGGTGCATAGACCTGAGCATTAGCAACCCTCGGGCAAATTATAACGTTTGAGGTTTCTGACAATGGTTTTATGCAGATATTAAATGAATACTGGTAATCTTATATTGTTTTACCTATACTTGTCAGGCTTTTACCTCTGGCAATGACATGATGTTTACATGTTACATAGCTAGAAAGGTACATGAATAAATAACTCCAGCCACAAGAGTCAGTGTGGGGTTTTCACTTTGATTTTAATTTTGCATTTAAGGATTGCATTTATATTAAGCAAATTGTTCTCTTATGAGATTTAAGCCATGTTATAATGTTGTTACCTCATCAAAATTATACCTGGACAAGTATTCTGTTTCATTCACACATGTTTGAATAAACCTTTAATATTAGTCTGTCTGCATCTCCAAAAGGCTCTGTTCCACCGTTGATGTCAATTAGAGGTAGTTTTCAAGTTAACAGCTATCTTTAAACTTTTTGTACAGTAAAGACAGGCAATTCTAAGGCTGTGTTTTCAGTGAGAGAAGATCTCATGTGTGAATGAAAAAAAAACCCAACTACATATGTTTTTGAAGAGGAACCAAAATTATAGCAGATTAGACAATGGCTTAATATGGGCCTTTTATGATATTATTTACTTTATAGTTCAGTTTATGAATTCACCTTTTCTTTTCTAGCTGTCCTTGATGGTGAAGGTGATCCCTAGTCCTGATTGGTTTGTTGGTGTGGACAGCCTGAACCTCTGTGATGGGAGCCAATGGAAAGAAGAAGTGACCTTTGACCTTCAGCCATATGATGCGGGGACAGACAGCGGCTTCACTTTCTCCTCACCAAACTTCCCCACCAGTCCCCCTGAAAACATCACCAGAGTATGTCCACTATTGTCTCCTAAAGAGTGATTATTTAGAATCAGCTGTTCCCCCAATACTTAGTTATTTCACAGTCAGACAGTACTATGCACGGCCCACATTGTCTTCTTTATTTAGGTCAATGCAATGTGGGACATCATTCTTACCTGTCTCCACTCTGAAGACTCCACTCTGAAAGTTTTCTCTTACATAATAATCTATCTTTGGTTTAGTTTATTTTTAAACTGTTGCAAAAGCTCTGGGTTTTGTCCACCAATGGGAAAACAGTGTTATGGGTGATGTCAGAGAGACCAAAGGCAAAGGACGGCGACCACATCTCCACATCTTGTATACGAGGATTAATATGACTAATTATTTCTGTATCTGTGTTCTTGTAGATAACATCACAAATGCCAAACCACCCAGCAAACTCCTTCTACTACCCCCGCCTTAAGGACCTGCCACCAATTGCAAGCATTAAGCTCACACGACAAAGAAGACTTCCCAACCGCCAGACTGTAATGTCCAATCATATTTTGCCAAATTCCATCATTCCTCAGCGGTTCTCAGGTAAGTTCTGACACACTGGTTTATTTAAATGTATTTTCATCGTATTTTAATATAGTCTCATCTGTTTTAGCTACTCCTCTAGACTGTGAGGTGTCCATGTGGTCATCCTGGGGTTTGTGTTTGGGACCCTGCTCCAAAGGGGGTATACGTCACCGCACCCGCTACATCCTGCTGCCCCCAGCCAACGCAGGAGATCCCTGTCCAGAGCTGGAGGAACAGGCTGAATGTGTACCACACAGCTGTCTAAAGCGCCCTTAAATCAACATGAGCCCATATGCTGCCAGTGTCCAACACTGGGATTATAACTATAGCTAAAGACATGCTAAGTGTGTCTAATGCCACCGATGCTCAGTAAAACAAAAGGGGTTATATGCAATTTTGACATTCAAAATTCAACTCCAGTCAAACTGCAGCAGATATTTAGTAAATTGGAAGGTTGAGTTGATTTACGGATAACGTCCTATATGACTCCAACAGAACCTGGATACTCTGTAGTCTGTCAGGTCACACTTGTCCCTGCATTTAGTGATTGTTTTACTTACCACTTTCTCCACTGGCACAGCAGGCAGGCCTGGGTGATTCACCTCTGGGTTTCTGTAAAAGACACATTTCAATTTTAAAGAACAAGTATTTCAGCTTTTTTTCACACTGGTCTTTATACAAAGGTCCTTGCACATACTGCAAAGCTGTACAAGCACTGGTGGATTCATTCACATACTGAACGTAACCTATAGCCTACATGCTTGGTACATGCACTGCCTTTAAAATAACCTTCCATCCCAATTTATTAATGTCATTTTCCATCATTAAGCATTAAAGGCTTACTTGAAATGCAAAAGTAATGCAAAGGAGCTGGCCTACTCTTGTAACGAGACACACTTTTTATAAAAATTTATTTTAATTAGGGTTTCTTCTGATGTTTTGATAAATGGTTTTGTACATATTGTAAATCTTTCTTGTGTTTCTGACAATAAAGATTGAAGTTTGTTTTATAAAAAAAAAAAAAAATCAAAATCTGTTTTAAATAATACACAAAACACCAAAGCATAAAACAAAAAGCATCAATCTTTTTTCCCCTTTCTTTTTATGATAATAGAAAAGCGTAAGTTGTGAGGGTCGCTGTAGAAGTACAGATTGAGGTTGTAGTGCTGCTAGTCTAGTGTTTACACAGTCTACAGTTTATTTTCATGGACAGTATCTTTACTTGAGGCAGCTGCTTATTCTTTCAGGTGAGAGTAGCACTAGTACCACCTGCTGGACACAACGGGCCACACCAGTGTACTGGACACATGCGTATGCTGCTGTACGTAACAAAATACATATCAGTGTAAACACATACACCTTATTATTTCTTTCCTGACATCAATTAACAGTATTACAGTTGATTAAAGTGAAACCTAGCTAAATAAGATCCTTCTGTCATCATTTCCATTTTACCTTTAGTGCCCAAACGGTATTACTAAAATAATTCCATCACCTCTGAAATGAAAGAGCTAAATATAAGTGGCATATAACTAACAATTATTTCCTAATTAGTACGTGATTAGCCCGTGTGGAATGAAGTATATTTACTCACGACACACTCTCGTAAGATGGGATGAATGACACTACTAACCTAATTCTCACAGTGACCAGTAGAGGTCGCAGTTTCCTCACAGGCTCTTGTCTCTGCAGTGCTGCTGTCTACGAGGAGTGCGTTTGATTGTTGCAGGGCTCAATGGCGGACGGAGCTGGGTAGTCGTTTAGCACCGAGGACAATAACAGCAGCAGTATTTTCTCTGGAGGCGCGACCCTGTCCGCGGCTGCCTGCTCCTACGTGGCGTCAGTACAGTGTGCCGGGGCCGCACATCCAAACGGACCAGCCTCTGTCCTCTTCTCTGCTGATCCGCTCCATTTCCAAGTGCTAAGAAGTTCACACTGCTCATGGTGGCTCAGTGAGGCAGCTAGCTAGCGAGCAAACCATGGGGGACTCTCTTGAACTGATAGGGAAGCGGCTGCTCTTACACCTGGGAGACGGTAGGTCCGCGAATGGGTCGGAACCGAAGCTGGTGACACAGGAGCGGGACTGGCTGCGGGGCACGGTCCGCGCAGTCAGCGTCATGGGTCTGGGTGCACCGGAGACGAGCGGCGGAGAGGGGACAACAACCCCCGCTGCAGGGCTCACGGTCAGTGTTTACATCTACAAGCGCACTTCGCTCGCACTCAACACGTTCACCACACACAACATGAAGCTTAAACAACAGAGAACCTGTGTCTAGCATCACAGCTGAGCGCCCGTTCACCGAGGAGTGTTGGAGGCGCCCTGGGGTTAGCTTTTACACACTTGGCTACAGGCTGTTGATGAAGAGGCAGGGCTTAAAACTCGACACTGGGGTTTCTCTGGCCTCCGCTTTGTTCGCTTATATCTGCACAGTAAACAAACAGATTATTACCATTGCAGTAGTCACTTATTAGGGCACATCCTTGTTCAACCTCCTACAGTTAAACTCCGGTTGTTTGTGTAAAGCGATGTTCTAAATAACGATGTTAGCATCATCGGCTAACCAATCGTCCCAGCGGCTAAATGGCCTGATGAACCTCCACTGAGCAGAGGCTTCTCAAAACTCAGTGTCAGTGTGTGCACACCTTTTTGTCTTCACAAAACTGAGGACTAACCGAGGAACTAAGTAAAGACCATGTGTAAATAAAATATGTTTGAAAGCATAGCGACTTCATAAAGATAAGAAGGGGAAAAATGGCCAATGTTATGTTAAAAAGATGTCTAGACTCCAAAGGCATGGTCTTGTCCGTGACGAATAAGTCCAACGATAAAGTAATGTGATGTATTTTAACAAACAAACAAAACCAAAAAAGTGAGACACTATTACTCTAGTGTTGAGTTATTTGTTTACAAAAGTCTACAAACCAAATGGTAACCTCACCTTTATCTCTTGAGAAAGAAACTTTGTTAGAGTAAACAGCCTTTGCTGTGGTGTTATTGCATCTTGCACTGCTGTAGCACAATCTGAAATCAATGATTATTCATGAGTGTTTGTTTTGTTGTGCAGGTGTTTGTTGAGTTTGAGAATGCCACACAGCGCTGGTCATGGGTCAAAGTGTATGGTGAAGGGGTGAAGGCTGTGCTGCTGGAGGACACCGTTGTTTGGGCGTCATACCGCAATGGGACTGGAGCAACAGGGTCCACAGCTGTTGTGTGGCCAGCTCTTGTAAGTATGATACCACTTGACTTAGAGGTAGTTTCTTGATAGGCTCAAATAAATAATGTAATCTTCGGTTTGTGCAGGCTTTCCGCTCCTTGGTGGACAGAGTGGGGTTAGGATCACTGGTTCCTGTGATGTATTTTGCACATAACAATTTGGACTTCCTACCTGATAAAAATTCAATTCAGAGGTTTGAGGTATGTAATTAATTTGTTTTGTTAAATATTGTTAAAAATTGCCTTTATTGGCTACAACCACTCAAATTATGTGTCCTCTTGAAGATTGAAAAGGATATTAGACACCCCTTGTTGTTGGAGAACCCTTCACTTCATGCTGCCATTTCCAGCTGGTGTAATGATTTTGAACTACAAGAGATCTTCAGGAAGGGTAGGTAGTGCTGTAATGGAGCATTCCTCTTTCATTTATGATTTGACACTGACACATGAATGGTTAAATGTATATGTGCAAGTGTATCAGTGAGGATAATTTTTGGTTATTAGTCCTATGACTATCTTGCAATATCTTCTCCCAGGATCATACACCATCCAAGGGCGGAGAGTTCGTGTGTACCAGCCTGAATTTGAAGAGTGCTGGGCTCTGGGGCTAGTTTCACAACATGACCCTGTCTCACACATTATGGAGATTACTTTAGACAAGGTGTGTACTGCAGCCTGTATATTGTTTGTATTAGAGGTGTATGTCTGCTCAAAGTCGTTATTTTTTGTAGAGTAAAGAACCGCAAACCGTGGATCCTCGTGTTATACACGTGATGTTGGTTGGAGATGAGGTAAGTATGATAACAAATTTGTAAGTAATCTAAAAGCATTTTTCATCAATATTGATGATACCTATTACCGATTACCTATTCTTAGATTGCCAAAAATGGACGGAAATGCAGTGAAACAATGAAGAGTGATAATGGGCGCAGACGGAGGACTGCCTCGGAAACTGAGGACGACTTGAATCTCAAGCGTTTTAAAGGCGCAGCCGAGGGGCGTAGCAGTGTCCCCCAGGAGGGAGTGGGTATGTGGGGCAGTGACTCTGGAATCAGCAGCACTACTAAAAATGGGGGCTCCATTGATGGAAATATACCCAAAGTATTGTCCCCTCATCTCGCATTTCCAGGACATATTAAAGAAAATGGACGCCTACTTGTATCACATGGTGTGGCAGACTCCACTTCAAACCAAGCTCACACTGCAGTCCCCCCTCCCCTCAAACCAGCACCCTCCCCCTTCTCCACAACCTCTTTCCCCTCTCTGGGACAGATGCCGAGCCTGGTCCCTGGAGCTCCGGCTCCCAAGCCGCTCCCCTCAGTACAGCCAGACCGAGAGGAGGCGACTCAGTCTGTGTTCACTAAAACAACTCCTCAGGTCTCCCCAGGGCCTGTGTCCATCTCCTGGTCTGCACAGGACAGCAACCAGAGTGTCACACTTTCTGCATCTGCAGGTTTCACTAAAGCGCCCTCCTGGGGAACACCCACTGAGGTAAGACACAATCTTGTTTCACAAATGTTATACCCATCAAAGCCTTTGAAGGTTGTTATTATTATTATATATTTTTTTATTAATTTATAAGATTGGGAGCGAGGAACACAATTTCTGTTTTTCATATGTTTCATATGGAAATTGACAATAAACTTTTTGAATTTAAATAGAATTTGAACTATATGGACCCCAAAAGGGTACCGGTAATTTACAAGCTAACTTAGAGGCTAAGTTTGACTTTTGTTCACCACATGTTTTGTAGGCAGTAAAGGAGAGGGTTGCAAAACCTTTTAGGGTTTTGAGAAATGTGATGTGAATGAGCCATGTGTCCACAAGACATGGAAGTTAATGGTCAATCTTTTTATGCATTTCTTGAGTATATGAAGCTCATTTGTCTGGCTGACCAAGATTGCATGGATTACTATACAAAGAAATGTAGTGTAGGACTGGGCGTCCAATAGATGTGTGATCGACAGGTGGATTATTATTTAGATACAGACATTTTCTGTCTGTATTAATATGTCAGCAAAAATGAACATTAGAACCATTACTGTTTTCCAAGGGAGTGCTCCTGAGTGTGGCTGAATGATTTAGGGAAATATCAAATTGTTAGGTCTGCGATTTATGTTTCAGGATCTTGTTCATTGTTTACATCCTAAGTCCAGAAGAAATGACAAAAAGAGAAGACACAAATTACATTTTAGATTATGTTTATAAAGCTCTAAACTACTCAGTTATCAGCTTTTATGCAGATTCACTGTTCATGTCCATGCCGTTTTGTGACTTTATGTAATCCCAAAGCCTCACCCACCCTTTTAAAGGGCTTTGTGATCTTTCCTCTTATTTGCTTTCCCAAACCTTGTTAAATCACTAATTAACTATGTCTGACCAGAAGTTGTTGTCTTTTTCAATTTTCATTTTCCCTGAGGAAAATATGTGTTTTATTCTATACATTTAAAATGATTTAAACTATACATATTTGTCTGTCATTGTCAAATGATTCAGGGGATAATATGATATGATAATATTATAGGGATGCAAATGCAAAAATGTAAGAAATCAATCACGCTATTTTCTGCTTACCTAGAATTCGAAGGCTCTGGGTTTTCGTGTTCAACAACAAGCTTCAAGTGTGTTTGGAGAGAGTAATTCTCAATTGAATGGCGCTACTCCCACAACTGCACCGGACTCATCCAGACCCTTTGGGTTTGGGTTTGGAACTGCAAAAAATGGGACTCAACCAGATCAAAATTTGTTTATGCAGTGTATGAACTCGGGCTCGGCCTCAAGTCTAATGTCAGGTCCTGCTAAGGACACCAATTACTTCACAGCAGTCTCTGAGAGCCTTAACAAGGACCCCCTGACCCTGTTCAAACCAGGGAATGATGGACTGAAGAAGCAAGAGCAATCTAAAGTGCCTGAGAACCATTCAGCGGGAAATGGGGTGCTCAGCACTTCTGTAGCGTTCTCAGCTGTTCCCACCCTGGGTAAAAATGCTGCTCCGTCTGCAGCTCAAGCCCCTTCTAAGAGAAATGCCAATGGTGGCGCTGTGTCACAGACTGGCTTTAACGCTACAGAGAACCACCAGAACCTTTTTCTACAGGGCACAAATGAGTCCACAAATCCTTTCCTAACCTCGTCCTCCCACACAGCTTTTGCTGATCTTTCTGGTACTAACCCTCAGACTTCTTCAGACGGCAAGCCAAATCTCTTCACAATGACGGAACCCCCTAAAGCCATCATCACATCCCAGTTTCCTGCCAGTTCATCTTTACCAAATACGCCCTCCACTTCAGCCCCCATCCCATCTCAGAGACCACAGAGTGACAGTAGTCTCTCTAAAGAATCATCACAGGACACTCCTATTCCTTCGTCCTCGTCAGGGGACCTTGGACCTGACAGTTCTGGTCCCAGCACCATGGTGGATGAGCCTGTGTCTTTTGACCAGCCGCAGAAATTTGAGGAACGAGGCCAGTCGTCCAAACGAGACTCAGAGTCCAGCGACAATAGTGACCTGTCCGACCTGAGCGAGAATGAGGAGGGGCCAGAGAAGGGCCATGGGCCAGACCAGCCCCAGGAAGCTGACGGCGCACAACAAAAGAGTAAAGCAGCAGCCAAAAGCCGTCCTCGGAACAAGTCTATCAAAGGTACGTCTGTGTTTTTATTAATATAACTGTGAGGATAATTTTTACATATTCTTAAACATGTTTGCTTTTTCAGTGGGCCAGTCAGTGCTCAAAGACCAGAGCAAGGTGCGTCGTCTGAAACAGTCTGGAGAGTCCTTCCTTCAGGACGGCTCCTGTATCAATGTTGCTCCTCATCTGCACAAATGTCGTGAGTGTCGTCTGGAAAGATACCGGAAATATCGCAATGGAGATGAAGACAGTGACGAGGAGGATGACCCCAATGTGGCATGTCGCTTTTTTCATTTTAGAAGGTAAAGGTTTCACCCATTGTGTAAACAATAATAAATTAGGATTTATAAAGTAATAAGAATATTCAATAATATTTTGTTTTTGCAGATTGGCATTCACTCGTAAAGGTATACTCCGAGTTGAGGGTTTCCTCAGTCCCCAACAAAGTGACGCTATGGCTATGGGCCTTTGGCTGCCCAGCCCAGCAATCCAGGAGGGTCTAGATCTGGATACATCCAAGTACATTCTGGCCAATGTTGGAGACCAGTTTTGTCAGTTAGTCATGTCTGAGAAGGAGGCTGTGATGATGGTTGAACCTCATCGTGAGTATTTGTGAACATAATTTTTACAAGTTTTACATCCAGTGTGTTATTTTAACATGTTTAATTTAATATTCTCAGAAAAAGTGGCATGGAAACGTGCAGTGAGGGGAGTCAGAGAAATGTGTGATGTTTGTGAAACCACTTTGTTCAACATCCACTGGGTGTGTCGAAAGTGTGGTTTTGGGGTCTGTCTTGACTGCTATCGACTTCGCAGAAGCAAACCTCAAGAAGGTAGATGTCTAATACTTGGATAATCATATAACTGAAATCCATATGTATTTAAAAGCTGCTAAATCAGAATGATTGATTAACAGATATAGAAGAAAGTCTAGAAGATGAGGTATTTTCTTGGTTAAAGTGTGCCAAAGGCCAGCCTCATGAGCCACAGAACCTCATGCCCACACAGATCATTCCCGGGACAGGTAACACATTCAGAATTTTGTAAATTCATGGTACTGAACAACTTCATTCATGGTCTCTCTCCTCGTTAGCTTTGTACAACATCGGGGATATGGTTCATTCAGCAAGAGGCAAGTGGGGTATTAAGGCCAACTGTCCTTGTACCAGCCGACACACAAAGTCTCTAGTGCGCCCCTGTGCCCCCAATGGAATTTCACAGGTATTACGCCTTTGTGTGCTTGTGTTTTTTTATGCAACATTACTAAAGCTATGTGGTTTTGTTTGTGCAGTCTGCAGTACACAGTGGCAGTACTGGATCTGTGGCTCCAAAAGCAGAAGTCGAAGTATCGACTGCCAAGCCAGAGCCAGAACCGGGCTCCTCAGAGTGCTCCTCTGCAGAGACTGTGAGCAGCACTAGCTCAAGCAGTAGCACCTCCACATCTCATGCACACGCCCAGGCCTCCTCTAAAGAGCCCCGCCCAGCAGAGGGCAATAGCTCTGCTCTGCACTGGCTAGCAGACCTAGCTGCACAAAAGTCCAAGGATGACTCCAAGGGTTAGTCCAAATACTTCAGATATTATGGCTGTGTAAAGAAGTTCACTGAATTGAATTTATGTTGAAAATCACAGAATCTGGTTCCCTGCGTTCCATGATGAGTCGAGAAAGTCGCCCTCTGTTTGGTTTGGACTCACTCGGTGCCCTGTCAAAGCCTTCTGTGTCCAGTCCAAAGCTGTTCAACAGTCTGCTGTTGGGCTCCAGTGCATCACAAACCAAACCAGAGGGCTCCAGTCTGAGGGACCTGCTCAACTCTGGCCCAGGAAAACTGCAGCAGGGGCCGGGGGACAGTGGAGTGCCCTTCCCCTCCGTTTTTACCTCAGCAGGGGTGAGTACCATTTTATTACTACTATGATCTGGTCTTATTGTTCACATTGTGCGTGTTTAGTTGACATTTGTTTTTGTGTTTCAGAGTGACAAAATGAAGAGTAGCTTGCCAAACTTTCTGGACCACATTATTGCCTCAGTTGTAGAGACGAAGAAGGCCGAAGGGAGGCGCAGTGGGAGCTCAGAAGGGGGGGAGATGAGTGTTTTAGGAGGGCGCAAAGACGGCGTGATTGGACTCAGTGTTTTGGAACCTCACACTTCACACACGTGGCTTTGCGATGGCCGCCTACTGTGCTTACAAGATCCTGGGAACAGCAACAACTGGAAGATCTTCAGAGAATGCTGGAAACAGGGTCAAGTAAGTACCATGTGCATTTTTGAACACATTTTAATTTTATTACTTTAGTTTGTTGTAGTGACCTTGCTCCTCTGTCTAGCCCGTGTTGGTATCTGGAATACATAAACGTCTGAAATCAGAGCTGTGGCGACCAGAGGCCTTCAGTGAGGAGTTTGGAGACCAGGATGTTGACTTGGTCAACTGTAGAAATTGTGCTATAATCTCGGACGTAAAGGTGCGAGACTTCTGGGACGGCTTCCAAGTCCTCAAGAGTGAGTGCACACAGGTTACATTTATGTCTCTCTTCACGTGTTCTGGTCGAATAGTTACATTTTGTTTTGTGACTGCAGAGCGTCTGCAGGATAATGAGGGCAATCCTATGGTGCTGAAATTAAAAGATTGGCCTCCGGGAGAGGACTTCAGAGATATGATGCCAACACGGTAGGAATTCCATAAAATTGTCATATTAGCTGTGCTAAATATAAGTGAATATTGGTGTAAATGTTAGATTTGTCTTAGATTCGATGATTTGATGGATAACCTGCCCTTACCCGAATACACAAAAAGAGATGGCCGTCTAAACTTGGCTGCCCGCCTTCCCAACTTTTTTGTCCGCCCTGACCTTGGACCCAAAATGTACAACGCCTATGGTGAGACCTAGCCTGCCTGAAACATATTTAGCCTTTTGCTGCTTTCTGATTTTCAGTTTTTTTTTAGGCTTGACATCTACAGAAGATCGGAAAGTGGGTACTACCAACCTCCATCTGGATGTGTCTGATGCTGTTAATGTCATGGTATATGTGGGCATTCCTCAAGGAGACACGGAGTCAGAGCAAGGTATGTTTATTTTTATGTGGTCTTTTGAACCAACTCAACAATAGTTTGGAAAATCTTAGTGAAACATGTTTGTATAACTTGTGTTCTAATGTGCCAAGGATACTGCATAATTAATATATAAGTTAACTAGCTAGAACAGATTCTGGTAGACTAGATCTGGGGTCTTGTGCCTGTCTGTCATTGTTCTCCATTCCAATCGTCATTGGGCTAAAGAGACCCTTCAGTGGGTCTCCGACATTTACAATGTGGCAAAATTTCTCATTCACAGAGGCTGATTTGTCTGGACGCCAAGGTCTGTTTTACTTTTAATCATTGTATCACTTCAGTAGCATGCCCTTCTCGACTAACTCCCTCTTCACGCCTCCTCCCCCATTCTTATGCTTAGGCTCCTCATCAGGGGCCAGGGCACTGGGACCCAACTGTGCCTCTCTTCCAGCATGAACAGTTTTCTTTATTTGTGTAAACGCAACTTTTCTTAATTCCCCGCAGAAAAAAGACTCCTTTTTAGATTCTTCTATTAAACTTGGGGGTGTTCCATGTTTTCCCCTATTGTCATGAGTTTCATGTACATACATGAAATATTGGACTGAATGTGACCGTCGTACTTCAAACATTGGGTGACCTGTGCTCTGGCTCTTGTTTTTGTGGGAGAAAAGTTTGAATGAAGGGCATCTAAATGGCCTCGTATGGGGGCTTCTCTCAGTAATAATGACGTGATGGCAGTGACGTTGACTGTTACGATGACTGACTGTACAATATGTGATGTAGACATGCATCAAATTAAAATGTTCACATTGATATTGTGTGCAAAGACTATAGTTGTTAACCCATTAAATCCACTTTTAAACAGCACAAGTGGTCTTTGATCTGTATTAGACCTTTTACTGAGAGGCATCAGTTATTGAAGGCTCGCTGACTGTGCCCAGATGTAGCAATTGTTTCTGTGTAGTTGGCTTTAAAGATCATGATGTGGATGTTGTCTAATGTGATTGTGTAGTGTGTGACTTGTAGCTTTTTATGGCCAAAGTTGTTCTGAACTGGTCCATCTCAAAGAGCCACAGTTTAATTGTAAGAAACAATTTATTTATTAAATGTGTGGAAGCAGTACCCTGTGTTTTGTCATGTAACAAGTGTGTGACTAAAGCTCTAACTAAAAATAAAAGCGTAGACTCTATATTGGTCTTGAGAAACCAGTTCAGAACTAAACAGTTGGAAAAATGTCAGCAAAAAAAGATCTCCATTTCAGTACACAAGTTATTTATGATCACCGAGATCATATTTTGTATCATAAATTGTGTTTGCAATCCTTGTTGCACCTTTAAAATAACCCTTTGGTTTCTGTATGTGTGTATTTGGCTCATGCCTGTCCCTGCAGAGGTCATTGCCACCATTGAAGAAGGTGATGTGGATGAGATGACGAAGAGGAGGGTGTATGAGGGGAAGGACAAACCTGGAGCTCTGTGGCACATCTACGCTGCTAAAGATGCAGAGAAGATCCGAGAACTGCTCCGCAAGGTCACTATTTACTTCCAGTTGACAAACTTTTATTTTTGTGGAGTGTGTTTTTGTCAGTAAATAGTCTGTTTCCTTTAATAATTTAGCTATGAATCACTGTATCACCAGTTGTTGTGGTTGTTGTGCATCTACAAATGGTGGTGCACAACACACAATAAATGTTCTCTACTTGGAGGGGGTTGGGTATTGGGAGTTTACTTATTACAAATAAGTGTAATAAGCAAAACTGAACTGCATCACTTCTTGTTTTGTCCTCAGGTTGGCGATGAGCAAGGTCAAGAGAACCCACCAGACCACGACCCCATTCATGACCAGAGCTGGTACTTGGACCAAGTGCTCCGGCGCAGACTCTATGAAGAATATGGGGTTCAGGGATGGGCCATTGTACAGTTCTTAGGAGATGCTGTGTTCATCCCTGCGGGGGCTCCTCACCAGGTAACACGGCTCAGTAACTATTCACGTTACATCATTTTTAAACAATATCTATTTATACTCTCTATTTCCCTAAATATAGGTCCACAATTTGTACAGCTGTATTAAAGTGGCAGAGGACTTTGTATCTCCGGAACATGTGAGGCACTGTTTCAGACTGACACAGGAGTTTAGACACCTGTCCACCACTCACACAAACCACGAAGACAAGCTACAGGTTGGTAACACAGGCTTTCTTTTATTGTTTATGTAACACAATAGCTTTTTAAGGACTAAAACTTCACATTTTCCTTTTTTTTTTTTTTTTTTTAAAATACCATGATGA
>KN505673.1:27824-39222 GCA_000787155.1 Scartelaos histophorus
ATACCATGATCTTAAACAGTGTGATATGAACTTATTTTAATCCTCATTTTAGGTGAAGAACATCATCTATCATGCAGTGAAGGACGCTGTGGGGACATTAAAAGCCCATGAATCTAAACTAACTCGCCCTTAGGCCCTCTGTCCCAGGACAATGAACCTCTGCACCGCTCTTACTACACCTCATACTGACAGTACCACCGTGACATATTTACAGGCTACAGACTTCAGGACTAGAATGTAGGTTTTCTGGGGGTGGGGCTATAAAGACTGGGTTGGAAAAAAGAGCATATTTGTTGTAGGCTCTTGGATGAAGGAATTCCTTTATCAACATAAAATATATGCTCTTACTTGTCTAGTTGTTTTTTAATTTGTTTTTGTTAACTCTGTATTTAAGGTCAGTGTGTTTGTTCTGTTGTTATTGTGTAAGTAAGATGTGAAGGGATGTAAGAGAGCATTGCAACCACATAAGAGACCGGGATAAAGCACGTACTGGACTAACTTTGAGTTTATTGCCTACGTAGGTTCAAGGCTAACCCCTTTTGTAGACTTTTGTTAAGTTTTAAGTGGCTGAGTGTTTCTGCCCAGAGTGGCCTAAATGAAAATGAGAAACGAAGGGATTCAGACCAAAGTTTTGTATTTTAAGTTTTCTTATTTCACTTTTTATACGCCTGACATGAGTGATCACAAAATTATATACGGGGGAAACATTTACCAAATGGTTTAAATCAACCATTATTTTCACATGGGCTGAACTATATACAGACTTTCAACCAATTCAAAACACAATTTCAGCTGAACAGAACTACTGGCCATTTACATTGTATCAATATATATATTGATCTTAGCAGTCTCTTTGATTTTTCACAATAAAGTTTACAAAAATGGCGTTTTGCTTGTGGTTATTCAGACAGTGTAATGCAATGTGTCTGAAGCAGCTGACCTGTTTTGTAGATTTGTTTTTGTAATGAAAGACTGGAAGCAATATGACAAAATTAAAATAATCCCAAAAATAAACCTCAGCATATTTTGATCATTCATATCGAGTTTAAGATATACATATAATTTTATGCTCTTAAGAGAAGTAAGGTGAAGTCTGGAACATGTCATAGGTTTTCCAACCTGTGCAGACAAGTAGGCCTATAGATTTCTTGGCTCTGGTTTTTACCCAATCATCCATAATGCAATGAGCTCATTAAATCATGTGTCTTTCAGTCACATGGTTGGAGTTTGTTTTATTTCTGAGGCTTAGCCAAGCGGGCTCTTTAAGAGCAGTGTAGCAGGAGCAGAGAGGAGCACACTGCCGCAGCACATCCCAGCACAGATACCTGAGCCCCTCCACAGAGCAGCCGCACGGTCCACATCCACAGCCCGCGTCCTGCAGGGGGATGGGGGGCACATAGCCCGCCTCGACAGCCGCTCGGAAGTATTAAAGTACAGGAGGACCGCGCCAGGTCCCGCGGAGGTCCGACAGGATGGTGTCGTGGATGATTTCGAGGATAGTTGTGTGAGTATGGGCTGGGCACATCTGTTTATTTGCTTCTCATTCATCAGCTCCATGATGCTGAGCAAGCGGCGAGACTCCTGTCTGTCTGTACCTTCTGATCAGAGAATCCAGTCGTCTGGTCAGATATTATGTTTACATCCACATGTACGATTAAATTGTTCTCCTATATTATGTAATTAATATAATGATGATGCATAACAGTGCTGCCCTTGCTAGCACTTGGTTGCTAACATATGTTGCTAGCGGCTAGGAGCCACCTGACTGGCAAATGTGCAGGGAAAGCTCTTGTTTAGAAGGCCACACTATTGTCGCCTACTTAACATGCCAGCCATCACTTCACACTGGAGCTGTGCTTCTTAAAACAGTCTGAATTTGTCTTCACTTCACCTCCATAATGTCTTTAGTTACGTTTTCTAGTGTGTCAGAATGTAACTATGTTAAGACGTCTTTGTCGCCATATTGAAACAATCAGCTTTGCCACAGCGGTGTACAGAGCTATTGTGGTGCAGGACGTGGTGCGTTTATGACCCTAATCTGAGCTAGTTGTATTGTGAGCTAGCAAAGGCCTTGGTTTACACCTGTTCAGGCAGTACAGCCTGGATGACTCAACCAATGACCGCAGCAGACACTCATCTCCATGTCTCTCCATGTCTTTTCTGATGCACATGAACATTTTCATTATGGCTATCCTCACTTTAAATATTTATGAATTATGTGGTGGCAAATCAAATGCCCATGTGTTATGATGCTTAAGTGTAATCTGGTGTTTCACTGTTGTATTCTGAGGAAAGGAATGGATTATATGTACATGCATGGAATATGTTATACAGCAACCCTGCTGTATCTTCCAGAAAAGACGTCTTGGCAAGCCTAATGGAAACTGATTGAAAGATGGACACGATTCTACTCACATTATTTTCAAATCATTGTGAACATTGTGAACATTGCACACCCTGTTATGGTCTTTTCAAACTCCAATGATGAAAACACTGTTCTCGTCCTCTGGCCTGTAGCTTCTTGTGGAGCTTCACAACTTAAGCTCAAAGGCTCTACACACTTGACTTGATCGGGAAGATTAAAGTCAGCCATCCAGAAGATCGACTTAAATGCTGAGAAAATAGTTGTGTGGGTATTTCTTATTTAAGTCAAGAAGCTCTAGATGTGTGACAAACAAAGATTGGTTTTCTGTTTTAAAAATAGAGCCTAAATCTCTGATGATTAACCCAGTGTCACTCACAGCAGAGGGATTGTGCTGCCCGCTGTCAGCAGTCCCTGTTCTGTCACATCAGCACAAATCACTGAGTGGCATCGGATACAACTGAAAACACACGAAAAGAGCAGCACTGTCCCATCAGCACACAGGGGTCCACATGGAAGACCCCTCCCATGTGTGTGCCGTTTGTGTCATCTTTTCTTTGATATGAACTGTAGCTTTCCTGAATCTACCATCAGAACCATAACAAGTGACTGGTGTTTTTAGGGTTGCACCTAGCAGGTAAATTCTAATCCCTGCCCCAAATCCCCACAAAAACTAAAACAGAATGTGTATAAAGCTGACTTGTTCAGTTTAGACTTGTGTTAAAATGTGTTTTTAATTCTTGTATTGACGTAGCAGTTCATATTGCAGCAGTATTCAAGTGCCTCTAAACCCTGTGCTTTATGAACTGAATCTACAGATCGAAACATACATTAGTTCTTATTGTTACACTTGTCAGAGTCACAAGTGTTTTTTTTTTTTTTTCTTTCCCGAAACCACATTTTTGAGCAAACATGCATGTCTGACCTGTTCTACCAGAAGAACATTTGCATAAGTGTAACTGTCACAGCCCCACAGGCATTTTCTGTACATAGATGATAATCTCCTACTCTGTTTTTTTTTCAGCCTCGCCTTTGGGACACTGTACCCAGCGTATGCGTCCTATAAAGCTGTGAAAACGAAGAATGTGAAGGAATATGTGAGTGTGATCTCTTACTTAAACAATAATGCTTGGTTAATTTCACAGCAAACACACTGTAGAAGAAAAGGGTGAAGTGTCTTGCTCAGGGACACAACACTTATCACAGGTAGCAGTAGGGATCAAACTTGCATCCTTATAAAAACAACATTAACTGATACATTGCTATAGAGAGTTCATCAGTAATTGTGCTTATATCTTAACATCCCTACTTAGTTTGTTTTTAGACACAGCTAGGCCTTAATTATTAGTTCTTAAAAATATACTAGCTTACTACTTCTAGTTTTTTCTAATCTTCTATTTCTTTTGTGATGATGTAATGTCAGAAATGAGAAAAAAGGACAGTGCATGAGTCGGCAGATAATTTCAGCGTATTGTTGGCACCATCTGTAAGAGCAAAGTCATAGTCTTAAAGCAGAAGTCTAATGAAAATAAGCATCAGGTCTCTCCACATAAAGACTTCAATAAAACCACTTAACATGCACATTGTCTTGTGTCCTTACATCATGAGTTAAGGGGGACGGGGTCAGCCAATAGGAGAAGGCGATGAGAGCTGGCCCACAGACTCCTTTCCTGGCACGTTTCTATAGCAACGCCCTGTTCTCAAAAGCTACTCAAGCAGATGAGGGCAGACGAGGGAGAGAGCGCCATTTTTAGCACCTTATTGTTTACCTCATTTTGGCTTTAAAAGCTCAACATCAGATCATAAGGTGTAACAAACAAAAATGAGAGTAAATGTATAGCTGGATTTTTAGAGTTGTTTTGCATTTTTGTCACATTTTAGTGTTTCAGAACAGCCTTTTTTATATTTTCTTTAATTAAAATCTAAAGTGTTGCGGAAATGTATCATGAAAAGAAATAATTTGTGGAATGAGAAGGGATTACTTAGGAATTCAGGTATAAACATCAAGTATTATATCTCAATTTATATTGCTGCCTTTGCAATCTGATAAATGCTCAAATACTTTGTAAGTGGTACACCACAATTTCAGATACATTATTAATGATAAATGTTACAATATTTAATGACTATTGAACTTATGCCAGTGTTCAAGTAGCATTTTAACTGTCTCCAGCCCGGGCTGTGACTGATGTGATGTGACTGCAGCATATGTTATGTTCAGTGTTGACGGTCGGGCACATGTGCTTTAGCTGTGGCACGTGCTGTGGGCGCTCGGAGTCCTAAATGTGATTTAGAAGCGTTGTTCCCCTCCTCACCTCTGTATTTCTGTCTCCAGGTAAAATGGATGATGTACTGGATTGTGTTTGCACTGTTCACCACTGCAGAGACCCTCACAGACATGCTTTTATCGTGGTAAATGTGACGATCATACTCTTTTGTTTAACCAACTGTTAATAAAGTACAGCTTATGTAATATCAGTGTGAACAGTCCTGTGAATTGTATTTTTAGCATCTATTGTCTGTAGTTCTCTTGTTCTCTTGACGTGTGACAGAACATGCAGAAGAGATCTTTCAGCTTTATCACAGTCTGAGGCTGTAGAATATTATTAAAAACACAAAAGTAAAGTCGCACACTAAATTTCTGACACAACTCTACTTAATCTTAACATGTATTTGTGTATTTCCATTTCTAAAAAACATGTTATTTTGACCCTCAATGACCCCTTTTTTCTTGTGGCTTTGGTTTCCTAGGTTTCCTTTTTATTTTGAACTGAAAATTGCATTTGTGATCTGGCTCCTTTCGCCGTACACTAAAGGCTCAAGTGTCCTTTACCGCAAGTTTGTCCATCCAACTCTGTCCAACAAAGAGAAGGTACAAAACCCATGTCCTTTATAATCATGAAGAGCTCTTAAAGGTGTATTACAGCACTGTTGTCTTAAACAGTTAATTTTTCTATGTTCTGTGTTGCGCTGTAGGAGATCGATGACTACATCGCACAGGCCAAAGACAGGAGTTATGAGACTATGATGAGGTTTGGGAAGAGGGGGCTGAATCTAGCCGCTAATGCTGCAGTCACAGCCGCCGCAAAGGTGAGTGTGATTTGTCTGCATTTACCCCAGGCCATTTTAGCAGCTGCAAACGTGACACGCATTCCTCTGGGCCAGTTTTAATGGGTTATGTAAGACTGTTTAAACTAATGCAGCACGTGCACAAACACAGGTTTACTGTCAAGTGAGGAAAATAACACCGATAAACATGTGTTTAGCATTGTCTGATGTAAGAGCTGTTTTCCAGCACCATGTTCATCATCAACATCATTCAAAAAGAAATTAAATGCCAAATCTTTTTTTTAACTATAATTAACACATTTTGCATCTGACAAGCACTGGGCAGCTATGTGCTATTGTAGCAGTTAAGTATATTTACACATGATCCATGAACTGACCTGACTGGCCTTCAGATTCATTCATATGGTCATAACAACAAATTGATCCTTAAATCTGAAGCTTCTATAAGCATCTGTGACATTGGCATAGTGGGGGACAGAAGGGCACTGGGCAAACTGATCTCGTTCATGTACACTCCTGCTCCCCCACTGCACTAGACTAAAGAGGAACAGAGGAGCTCATTCTCCAACAGATGCAGGACTACATTCATACCATTCTCCATACAGCTGCACTACAACTCACCCTTATGTAGTGGATAACCTTATGTCATGTCAAAGATACTACTTTATAAGTGCACTCTTATTATCCAACAGCTGGTTCATAGCCTAGATATATTTTATATTTCATATATTCTATTTTATTTGTACATAATGTACAAATATCTTTGCAGCTTTCTTTTTAGTGTTTTTGTTATTATGTTGTATTGTATTTTTGAACTAATGATGTGTAATATGTTGTGTTCAGGGGCAGGGTGTGCTGTCGGACAAGCTGCGCAGCTTCAGTATGCAGGACCTGACCCTGATCCAAACAGAGGAGGACCTGGCTCTGCACCCATCAGAGAGGGGGCGCTCTAGAAGGGACACAGTGGACGACATGGGCTCAGGGGCGAGCACGCTTCCCCGGGCCCGGAGCGCCTCTGCACGCCAGAGTAAGACCACACATGCCCCTGCACGCGGCGCCTAATGAGCCAGAACAAACTCATTTACATAAGGACATGTAGAGTGAATTCATGTGATTTCAAATGTCGCTGGACAGTGGGGCTATGCAAGGATGTGTGAGCAGAGGGAGGAGGGAGCATGTGACCTTAGTGGGAGGAGACGCCTTTTCAGAGCACAGTACCAACAGTGCAGTGCATTGAAATATAGCAACATTTTTTCCTCAATTAATTCCAAGGTTATTATTTAGACAAAAAATTTAGATAAAGTGTAAGATCATTTTAGTAAGTAATGATTTAACTTTTCTACGGCTCCCACCTGAACAGCTGTGTTGATGTGTTGACACTGATTCCAGTTACTTTCATGTTGGCCTCAGAATTGTAATTTTACATAATCTGTGTAATTACTCTTAATGTGTTAAATAAAACGCATCTGCTATAACTCAGATATAACGCAGTGTTCACCAGCGTCTGACCAGAACTGAAGAAGCAGCTTGGATGAGCTGCAAAACATTTTCGACCTAAATAAATAAATGTCCAGATGACAAATTGAATTTCTCCTTTGGTATTTTTTCAGTGGATGCCTTTTGGCACTGCTTAGTTCTTGGTCCCAGTAGTCTAGCTAGTCTCGGTAATGTCCATATATGAGTGAGGTGATGTTTGGACCAGTATCTTTTGAGAGTGGGGCCAAAGTCAGAGGAATTGTGGTGTTAAGGCCCTGTGAACCTAAATTCTTTCCTCTGCATAATGTATTTTTAATCTATAGAGCCTAAATCTACCAATCTACTATGATGATGATTTACAGTGTGGTGTATTGATTCTTGCAGCTCGCTCTCTGGGGTCCCTAAATGATGATGCGTCGTCCCAGCACAGCTCAGACATGTCTGACACCAGAACTGAACACTCTGATGATGACTTGGGAGAGAGGACCACTAAGAGAAGCAGCACTGCTGTCAAGACCACTAAGAAATCCACTGCTGCAAAGACTGAGGTAAGGTTGTGTTTTTGTTTTCTCTAGGTTTAACTCTGGATAGTTTATATTGACATCTAATGATCTTAATAACACACAGTATCAAGCACAATTGACTTCTGATTATTTAACCATGTGAAACATTTATCTAATGGTGGGCATAGATTAATATTTTTAATCTAGAATAATCTCATTGCTATTTTAAAATTAATGTAGATTAAAATGGCTCATTCAGAATATGTGCGCTACCTAAGTAATGACTACAAGTCCTTGAAAAGAGGTTTATTAAGACAAACACAACGTGTTGGTAATTTGTGATGTCGTTGTAATCACATACTAAGTAGTTTTAAATTGTGTAACTTAAAATGACATAACTGCATACCTAAAGCAAAGGAGTGAAATTCCCAGCTAGCATGGATGAGGTGCTCAGTAACGCTGAGGTAGTTATCGGTTACACTCAAACAAAGTAGTTTGATGGCGACTCTTCCCCGGCGTTTCAGTGCTTGACCCGGCATCAGCATTCTTTAAGTGATGCTTTGCCTTTTGGTGATACCTGAGACTGGTAGAACTCCTACAGTAAACTAATTCTGCATTGCATAAAGTGCAAATAAACTTAGACTTGTCGATGTCTCCATTGGGAAGCTTTTAAAAAATGAATTTTCCCTGAAGTAAACCCGGCGGCTTCGTAGTTGCATCCATGTTGCCCTGTGGTGTTTGTTGTCCTATTTCACAGTAGCTACAGGTTCAAAAACTCGTTGCCCCCTACAGTGCAATTCAGCGAGGTACATCCACGCTAAAGGTGAAAGTCATCAGAGTTCGCTTAATATAGACCCAGCGCCCTGCCCAATAGAATAGATTAATGCCGATATTTTTTATGTCGCCCGATAAGAGACCCACATTATCACAGCGCGTTAACACTGATAACGGCCCACCACTACATTTATCTAAAACATACCTGAAGTGGCATTTGCCACATTCATGATGTCTTCAGTATTCCTGTTTGCTGAACATTTGTATGCACTTTTTTACTATAAACCCTCAAATTGTGAATTTACACTGTTTTATAAGAACAGAGCAGGCACAGAAATCATAGCTTAACATACCATATAAAATACAATGTGCGTATTTTCTGTGTCAGACTCAAACTAAGACGGTGAAGAAAACTACAGCAAAGAAGAAGTCTGCGGCTGCAGAGACGCCATGATGCCTGCGCTCTCCGAGCCTTCAGCCTTCAGGCCTTTCCCTGGGTTTGGCCTCCTCAGTCACCTCACACAGGATCATCTGTACTTCACCAAAACTAATGCTATTGTCGTTTCACAGATTTTTGCCTACTGCTCTAAGCTCCAGTAATGTTCATTTTAACTTATTTTTTAACCCAAAGAATATTTTTGGCTACTTTTGTCTTAAGGCGCTTATAGACTTTCCAGGTGATGCCTTATTGGTCAATAGCGTATCACTTTTGTTATCTGTATATATGGTTGCCTCTGTCTGCTGGTCAGTTTTAAATGCTCAAAGTTTCTCAAAATTGCAATTCATGCTATATTACAAGTTAAAAGCTCACTCTCACAGTACTATATAGCTCTGATAATTTAGGATTCTTTTTAGTATCTCATTTAATTTAAGTACCAGATATTCGTGAAGAGTGCTTTGTTTTCGTGATGGTTTTGTTATCCCTCACCTAGACCACACTCTTGGGTTATCCACAAGTAACTGTTTATTTGGTAGGAGTAGTCAGTATTGATTGTTGCTATAATGAGTTGTGCTTATTTGGATTGGTAGTTCAAGGTGTACTATAGTTATAAATGAGTTAGCTGTTTTATCAGGTAATGTGTATGGTTTAATATTTAAGATTATTTTCTGAGTAGTTCAACGACACCGCTGTACCCACTTACATACGTTTAAAGCAATATAAATTTGAAGAGAGAACGTGAAAGCTTCAGCAAACATACATTTTGCATGGGGCTTTGTTGTCTATGGATCATACTGGCGAACCACTAGGGGGCGACAAACCACATCTCCACCGTTGGCTCTGTAATATGTGAATACGATGTAAATATAGACTGTACATACAAAAATACGAGCTTGCTTGCCTTATACAACTTTTAGGCTTAAATTGTTTAATTTTATAATTAGTTGCATACTTTTCTTGGTTTTTAATAAGTATTATATTTCACAGGTCAGATTTCATTGGACTTTTTGTCTCCTTAGACATTTAAACCTCAAAACAGGGACTTGATGTTTACTATGACTGGTCACAGGAAGAGGACCCACATCTCAGATCCAGTCTAATTGTTCTAATCATTTGCACTAAACAAAACTAGCACACTTAAGTCTTGTCTTGCCAAATGTTTTACTTTTTTATCTCCTGAGTTTTCAATATTAATATGTGCTTTCCTTGTTTTATAGTTTTTGCATAATATTAATTTAAATATTGTTTGTGCAAACTTTACAAATCTTATCTTGCTCATATGTGTGCTGGGACAATGATATTAACAATGCCATGTGACAGTATTAAAACTCCTAATAAAGAAGAATGGCCAGTCTAAAATGTTTGTCATGCCCTTAAAACATTACACGTTAAACATGTCAACTTTATAATACATTTCAAAAGAGCACTATGAAACCTGTTGACTCTCCTCACCTTGCTTGTCTCCTTGGTGAGGTCTTTGCTTTTCCTGGAATCCTCAATTTAAGAGCTGCACATTCCAGTCAAAGCAATAACATTTCAAAGGTGACAAGCAGATGGTGGACCCCCATACCAGAAAACAAAGAACAAAGAAAGGGTTTTTTTGGGTATGGTGTGGTTCAAATGTATAAAAATGAACATAGTCTTTTGTAATATTTAGGTTTACAAAGTCACATCAACTTCACATCAGGATTAGATAAGAGAACCTTTATATGTCCCACAATGAACTTCAATGTTGCAACACACAGAAATAATTAACTAAATCAGACCAAAATCTAAAATGAAATAAAATTAAAATGCTAAACACTATTATGTCCAATAAGTGGCTATTGGTATGATCATATACAGTAATATTTAGCAGGTAAAGTGACAGGTGGTGGTAGAGTCTTGCACATTACTATCACAGTCTTAACCATACACTTTGACAGGAAATAAAGGTAGGTGTGTTTTATATACACGTTCAAATGGAATCACCACCTTGTGAAATGGGAAATAAAGATGAGCCTACCATGGATTATTTTTCCAGAAGGTCTTGGCTGGCCGCTTTGGACCAGATCCGAATACATTTTATTTTCAGCCTGTCGGAAGTGCGCGTTTTAAAATGTGGCGCTTCTACCACACGATGGCGCTATCTACTTATGTCATGAACGTCACCTCAGGGTCTCACTATCGCACAGTTTGGTGATGAAATGTGTAGGAGGAAACTCATATTACCCTCTAGGTGGCAGTCACGCTCTGTACTGTATTCTTAGAAGCCCCAAGATCTGGTTTGAACTCCGCAGCGACAGGTTTGTGGTTTGTAAGACCAATTCACCAAATAACCTTATTACAGAAACGCTTACTTTTAATGTTTTTGGTTAGGCGCACGTGAACAACGGTCTGAACACATCTGGACCAATAATGTGTACATGTCAGAAAGGTTCTTGGGCACCACTAACACTACAGAGGTGAACAGTACAAGCCCTGCTGCGCCCTACCTGTGTGAAAGATCCTGTGCGACAGCTTATGTAACATGTCATGAAGCGAGGGAGACGTCTGTGCGCGCACGTGTGTAGTGGGACATGCGCCATTAGTGATGGTCTGGAGGTGTTGGCAGGGCAAGTATCCGGGTCACAGAGTCAGCGCCTATTTGCAGGTCCACGGCAGGTGCAAGTTTGAACTACTCTGTGCACTTTTTCATGTGCAAAAGCGCACGGTTAAACTGGTGCGTAATTAGGCTATATTTATTATCTTGGCTACATCAAGCATCGTCGTGTGTGTGTGTGTGTATATGTATAT
>KN505674.1:0-16612 GCA_000787155.1 Scartelaos histophorus
ATTTAAGGGACACTTCAACCTAATTTAGTTTAAATTAGGTCAAAATAAAGACTAAACCAAGGCGATGATACCCAACACGTTGTAAAGAGGGCTCTGGAAAGTCACAAAATCATGTAAAACTCATGTAAAACTAGCAAACTGGTGTATACATGTTAAAAGAAAAATACATTTGTAGTGTATTGTTACTATCAGTTGTCCCATGTGTGCCTCTCTCTCCCTGAGCTCTGATCTGTCACTCACTCAGTGCTACAGAGTGGTCCCTGGTGGGCTTTTGTAGAATGTGGATTTGACTTAATTAAATTTTCAGGCATCAGCGTCGGCCGTGGAGTCGGGGATGGAGCGAGACCACACTACAGGCATCTGCACACAAACTGACAGGAATCTGAGCTCAAGATGGTTCATTAAAATGTGATGTTTGCGGTAGAACATGCATTACATTCTTTAAGTGTTAAAGAGAGTAAAACTATCCATGAGTGAATATGCTGAGTTAAGAAAAGGAAATTTGAAAGGAAAAAATACTGAAAGAAAGAATGAATCAAAAACAGCAACAAAAGTATATACACTATTTTTAAATAGTAACCTACTTTTATTTTTGCTTAAATTTGAGTGAGATAAAACACTGCAATTAAATAATATAAATTCGCTCGGTGCAAACATATATGTGTATTCCTTGTTGTGTATTCCCAGTTGTTCTTACTTTTGGTGTTGAGCCGAAAAACAAACTGAGTGAGGCCCATTTTTGTCAGTGGTGAAACTCTGCCCTCTGCAGGACAAAAAGCCTCACTGGCTCCTGATAATGAAACAGCAAAGGCGCCTCTAGTGTCTTTAAACGTAAACTGTACGTGAGCACAAAAACAACACCAGTGTGCCTGTGCAACTATGCAAATCATAAGGGAAATATAATCCAGGGGCCGAGGGTGGAGCTACGACTTTAAAACATACAGAGTAGAGTTATGCCTAATTGATGAAATAGGCTTATTATTAGACTTGTAAATGTTTGCTTTTAACTATGAATACAAAATTATTAAAATGATAATCTATTGCAGAGATAATTAAAGTGTTCACAAATTCAGTCTCATTATTGCCAGTTTCTCAGTTGATTAGATACAGTCTGCGGTGCAGTAACTGATTACTCAAAGTGACCTCTGACCCTTAGGGCTCAGTGGGCTCTGGCCTGTCACTGTGAGAGAGACAGCGGAGGGCGAGGTCCTGACTCGTCCAACCTCAAACAAGCACACACACAACATTTATAAAATGTGTGTCTGAAAACACAAGACGGGTGACAGAATTTTAAAAAATATTTATTTATTAGTTTGTTTCTTTATTTATTTGTTTCCAACTGTAGCAACCAAGCAAAATCATACACAAAAACATTCTATACAAAAAAGTTAAAAATATAAAAGTTTAGAGGCCACATAAAAGCAGATTACAGCATGAAACATATAATAGCACTCTGCAAAAGACGTGGGCAAATAGAACAACAACATAGGCCAACAACAATGACACACACAGGCGGCAGGCGGCCAAAAACAGCACAAAGAAATGACATTATTAATGATGGTCAAACTGATCAGATTAGATTATCAAGTCTCTCACCATAAAGTTCAATGTAAACTTTATGCCTGCATCATTTGTGTTTTAACTGTCCAATCGATATTAAGTCACGTTTAACCAGATTCACACCAAAAAGTAATAAATTATCTCTAACACGTGGGTAGAGAGGGAACAATATTGACAAAAATTACCCAAAAATATATTTCTCTATAAATGATTTTTTGTGCTGATGAAGTGTGGAGTGAATGAGTGTCCAGAAAAGCACTATATAAAACTAATGCATTATTACTATGATTATTCAGTTAGAAACAATATAATACAATTTTTGCAACAACTCTGATTGTAAATGTCTTGAGGAAGAATAAATAACCAACGCAACTTGCAACAACAATTACCAAAAGTACAAATGATTCTCATGAGAAATTCATTATGTTTTGTGGCCTACACAGGATGTTCTTAACCCAGTTTTTGGGAGCTGCAGACTTTGATTGGCTGCTGTAATGGACAGAGGGCATCAGAACTGTGAGTGGAGTACATCCCTCAGCAGGTAGTGTCCTGAAATAGCACCTGATCCTAATGGAGCACAGAGCAGCCCCTGAGCCCCCGGTCCTGACAAATCCACCATAAAAGCCCCTGCCCCAAAAACTCAGCCATATCTCTTGGAATGGTAAAGGAGACAAAAACTTTAAAAAGAAAAACTGCAAGTGCTGAAAATATATGACTCAAGACAAGATCACAGTAGGCCTCACAATTAAGTCTTAAATCTTTCTTATCACACGTTTTACCATTTGAGTAAGATTGAGTAATATCACTCAAATAGTAAAAAATGTGAAAGAAATAACAAAAATGAAAATAAAGGTATTCAAAAGAATTCTCAGATACATTTGATTCCTGTCAACTTGTGATACCTTTTTATTTACATGATTTTAATAGTCTTGGTCAACAGAGGCCACAAAGCTGCACTCTGTTTGACGTGGTGACTTCCCTCAGGACATCTCACCTTACTGTGGTTCAGGTTTCAGAAGGACAGCTCGGGCCAAGGGAATTTAAAGGTCAAATGCGAAACGGAGCACCCAAAGGTGCAGCGAGGAGCTAAAGGTTATAGACACAGCACTACTATCTCTCACCTCCTGCATGACAGACACAAGTGAAAAACAACACTACAGAATCACACTCACACCTCACTCACTTAATAGTTTAATAGTTTGTTTATTTTCAGGTTTATAATGTAGGCAATACTTTGCAACATTTAGGCATATCTCACTCAAGGATTTTTGCCCACAGAAATGTCAGATTAGTGCGGTTAAGGCTACAGCACAATGAGTGAGAGACTTCATTAGCCCAGCCAGTGACGAAGAGCCTGGCGAGGTGTGGATCAAAAATTCACCGCTATTTTGACCACGTGTTGTTCAAAATAAGGGAAGTCCCCGGGGTTTGGTCCAAATGAGCTCAGATTTGGCATGTCATATCTACAGACATAGAGTCACAAAAGTTATCCAGGTATTGTTCTTTGTGGGTTTCTTACGGTCATTTATTTTTCATTGCAAACAATCGCGATTTTGAGGGCCTGAACATCATTGCAAACTCGCGATTTTGAGGGCCTGAACATTGACGAAAAGTCCCCATACCGAGGGTCCGATCGACCGGTCCGACGAAAAATGTTATATAACGGGCATCACAACAATAACCAAAGTGACCCGACTCAACAGCGCCCCATAGAAAATGCCAAAATTCAAAGTCTATGCAAAGCCAAAATGCTAATTTCGCCGTATACAAATGAAATTCAGGACAGAGGTAGAAAACACTGAGACAAGCCAAAACATCAATTGGAGCATGACTCTAGGACAAACAGGAAGTCGGCCATATTGGATCAAAAAATTCGCTGCCATTTTGACCATGTGTTGTTCAAAATAAGGGAAGTCCCCGGGGTTTGGTCCAAATGAGCTCATATTTGGCATGTCATATCTACAGACATAAAGTCACAAAAGTTATCCATGGTTTCCAGAGCACTTACGGTTTGACCATAGAGTCCTTGGGGGTCGCGTGGGAGGGGCGTGCGCATCGGGGCGAGTGGCTTTAATTTATATTTGCATCTAAACTGAAATCTATCGCATGTATTGAGTAACAGGAAATCACCAAATCACAGTCAGGTTTGAGCTGTGTGTTTGTCTGTCTCATCATATTTAGGCTAAGCTCCTGGATGAATCTGTGTCCAGCTAAAACGTTAAATGGGATAAATTTATTGGGACTTTAATGTAACAGATTTGTCCATTTTATTCTCCCTATTAAAAATATTTGCTATAACTTAGCAGTCTGCATTACATTTTTGAATGAATATATATTGAAATACATTTTTAAAGCTTAATCAGGATACAGTTAATTTGCATCAGCCCATGTCTTCATGGATTACTGCTATCATTTGTAATGTGACTTAAGTCCATTAAGCTTTATGAGCCAGAAGAATAAAATGTGGGAAAGGTCAAGCAAACTGGGAGCTGAGCCAGAGAAAAGCTCTGACGTACAAACACCAATGTCTCCACAATACTGTTTTAATTGTCCATTCACAGCCATTCTCTCTGAACTAATGGGATCTAACATTTAAACAAAGAAATCCCATGGTGATGTCTCTACTCAGAGAAGTACCATAAGTGTTTTTCTATTTATTGCCTCACTTAACAAAAATCTGCCTCCTCACATTACTTTAACATAGATGCATTATCGCCTTAACCTCCAGCACCCGGGGCACATGAACACTGTTGCCATGGAAACAGGGGAGGGAGTCTAAATTCCATCCCATCTCGTTTCATGAGGCTGCAGCCTGCTGCCCCCACGTGGTCCAGGGGTGAACACTAGAGTCATAAATTAACCCAATCTGCTCTTTCATAATCCCACCACCACCACCCTCTCTTAACACACTGCTCTGGGTGAGCTTCTGTCTCTGCTTAAACATGGGAGTTTGTTTAGAGATTTTGATTTTCAATTTTGCAAAATAAAGATTGACCTATTTGATGTCAGAGATGTCAGACAAAGGCTACTGTTTTTTGTCAGAACCAAGCACTGATAAATAAATGGATATATTTAACGCACTGATGATGCGCTGCAGAACAACCTGAAAATAGTTCACTTTTGAATCTGACCACCTTCTGTCTGTGCCCATGGATGTTCAAGGCATTAATTATGTTTTTAATCATGCCTGTTAGACCCTCTAACAGTAGTTCATCTTTACCCATTGCTATGGTGATGCTCACAGTGTAGTGATATAGGACAGCGATAAACTGTTGCCTTAAGAACCTGTGCAGATATACAGAACAGTACAGCAATTCTCCCTGATCATGGTATTTATTTTTCCCCTATATTCCCCACATATAATTATAACCTTGTTTTATTTCAGTAAAAACTACATTTTTCTCAGTGCACTATGTTACGCTTATTTCTGTGTGTGAACTGCCTATTCGTTAAAGATGCAATACGCAACTTTTTCCATGTATTTGTTGGATTAAAGCAAATAAATTATTGAGCTGTCTCACAGATCTCACCTGCTAGTCTCCAGTCTAAATAAATTTAATGCCATTTTGTGAAACATTTCAGGCAAAGCATAACATCTCCATGGAGTATGTTGAGCGCACTGATAAAATAAATGTTCAAATCAGATCAAATCAGAAAAATAACTTGAGTCAGAAAACATTGCAGACAGACACAGCAATAGTAGAGTCTCGTGAGAAAACAGTCCTGGACCACGTGCCAGAGAGTCTGTGTTGTCAGGTCAGCCTCTCACATCAGATCAATATCATTAATTCCACTTGTAAACACATGGAGTCACTTTTAGCACTTAATATTATTCATGTGCTTTTGATGAACACCTCAGTCTCCACATGATGGGAATAAACCTTACAAACACAAAAAATAGATCATCTTTAACCAGCCGTAAAAGCCGCAAATCAATACTGAACCCGGGGCAGGGCACGTGTGAGCAGGTGGCCCACAGCTAAACAACGCTACGCTACACTTCCCTTCCGCTCATCTTTATTCAAGTCTGTTTTAATTTGTTTAATCTTCTCATCTCTGTCATTTTCTGGCTGCTCGGGTCTCATCCTTTTTTCCAGTATCCTCCAGTAATTCCTCTTTGCTTCTACTGTCCCCGTTTGAGAAATGCTGACCCATAGCTTCACTAATGCGAGCAATCAATATCATGCAGAGGACAGTGGACGGCCGGACATACTAATATGAAGACCCAAATGTATGCAAGCAGGCTAACCCCCCATCTCCACACAGCTAACACTCACACTCCTCGGGTGATGGATTCATTTAATTTCATTTTATGAGGAGTATTGGATATAAGCATGTGTTAAAAAGGCCTCTTTAGCTGTGGGCTGCTGCTGGGTATGTCATAGATCATCACTCATCTATCTATAGAACCAACATTGATCGTGGGTGCCCTTCTTCGCTGACATTACAGATGCAGAGAGCCGCGGGATGGGCTTACACGGAGGGGCAGGGAGTGGGTCATTATGCAGGGGGCGCCATGTCTTTAAACGGCTAATGAATCATTGCGATCACAATCAAAGCTATAGGGAATGCGGGAGCTATAGCCTATAGATTTCCAGCAGATTAATGACGTACCCCATTAGCAGGACTCTCCATAAGCTGTCCCTAATGGCCATCGTGAACCCACAGCCCCAGGAAGTGATCAAACTTGGGACGAGGCGCCGGGTAAGTCAACTGTACTATCAGATAAATGGTATGGATTTACACATAGATAATACAAACAAAGCCTGCATGAAAGTTGTAATTATAGTAACAGTTATCGCGGATATAGAGGTCAATAGTAGTAGGCTAAATATACAAGAGAAAATGAGTTGCATTATAGAGGAGGGACAAAAGAGGAAACCATATTGCAATAGACAGAGGTAGTATAGAAACATGATGTATCCTTGGGTGTTACTGAACTTGTATTTATTCAGTTACGGATTTAATTGCGGCTCAAAACTCTTCAAAAAGTTAGCATTTTTGGTGAGAGCAGTGTCTCCACTTCATTTTCCCTAAAAGTTACATAGTGCATCTTTTCCAGTAGGGTTCCGTTGCCTGCGTGTGTCCATGGAAATGCTGTTGTGATCTGGAATGATCCACAGTGTGGCATTATGCTTATCTATCTTGCATTTATTAAATTCCAGGTGTTTCTAATACTAAACACATCGAATAGCACGCACTCTTACTGTGGGCTTGCCTCTCCACAGTTCAGGTCATACTGTTGAACATTCCAGGTACAGCAAAGCAATAACATCTCCATGGAGACTAGCAGAGGACCCTCCGTCAGAAAAGGTACATAGTGCAACTTTAAACAAAACTGGGAAATATTAATGAATAAAAGCTTTGGTGGCCTACTTTCATTTGAGATACACAGACCTCCTTAAGTCAGATGGTACAAAAACATGTTGCACCCTTCAGCCTATTCTGCCTATGAACCTCATTGGATTTATTTGAATTCTTTACCACGGAATATGTATTAGAAAACTGTGTGTTACTCTTTTAACTTTCTAATTTGACCTACATACAACACACAAGCTCCATATTAAGACCTGAATCGACATAAATGTACACATATCAAGTTTATAAAAATGACCCTATGAGCGCTACTACCAGATCAAATGTATTCTGTTTGTGAGCGTGGGATTCTGGTTCAAAATATAAACCTATATGAATAATAAATGAACAGTGGCATATCATATAAAACACAGAGTGGGATATATGGACTAGTGGGAGTCATATAAAAGTGTTCATTTTGCTCTTATGGAAGCCATAGTCTTTCCAATACTGGGGCTTGATTTCCTGCTCAGCCTTCTGTTTAGAGCTTTATATATCTACTTATTCATAGGCTGTACTGTACTGCATATGCTTGTGTATACATTCTACTGAAACCAAATAGCTTCAACATGTCTGGATCAGATTTTCCATAGTCATCAGGATTCTCCCACCAGTCTAAATGGCCTATGTGGCTCTCATCATTGTATAGGAATAAACAATGCTGTAAACCGTTACAGTAAAGACCACCAGTGAAATCTGATAAGGTTGACAAGTAAATGTAAAGGCGGGAATTGGCTCGGGTGCAGCGCTATCGAACTTTTCAGGTGGGTGGGAGTGTCTGTCACCTGCTTGTCTCCATGATCGCTTTGCCTGGAATGGTTCTTAATTATCTTGCAATGATTCAAATGTGTTTTAATGCTCGTGTATACCTTGAAAAATATGCACAGCTGGGTTGCCTCTCCACAGATCTGATCTTTAACTTTGACTTGGGAGTCTCCTCTTTGCCACCATGGGATTAAATGGGCTGAATATCATACTGTGGAATATTCACAGTACAATAACATCTCAATGGAAACAAGCAAGTGCTGAACCCTCAGCAAAGTTACACCGTACACTTTTTATGTAACATATTGACGCTTGCATTATATCGTACAACAGATTTTGGTGTTAGATTTGTTCCAACTACAGTCCAATCTGTACTGTTATTGTATCCTTGTAACTGAATATACTAAAAGCTGACTCCATTTAAATGTATTATGTAAGCTTTCTCCATTTCATTGTATACGTATATGTTGATCCAAAGCAAATATAATCATTTAGTAACATATGACATGAGTTTAATTGAGTCAACTCTTTTTCTTTTAATTTCTTGGAGTGTATGAGTTCAAACGGAGAAAATTGAGGCTGATACAGTTCATTATAAACAGTAATGAATTCATCTGTTGCATGAAATGATTCACACTGGGTGCATATGTATGTGATCTGCTGCATTTAAATCTCCAGCCAGAGACAGAGGGCCATTTCCAGGTAAGATGAACGGCCTGTATATGAAATGCAATTTTGTAGCATTGTGGGCTGTGAAAAAAGGGCTGAACCGAGTGAATTATAAGGTCTCCGTGAAGCCTCTGTCGATCTGAGGAAAATGTATTCATCTAATCGAAACATGTCTGACCGAGCTGTCGAAGGAGCTGTCATTCCTCACAGGGTCCATCCATGTCATAACCTCCTCAGATCTATCACATCCATCACTGTTGCAATCTCTCTCCCACTGCCCTGTCACAGGCTTTCAGGGCTATCAATAAGGGGCAGAGTGTGGGGTCCAACTGCATACTGTAAAAAACAATACATAACTAAGTGCAGTGCTAAATGGCAAATGATACTACTTGTTTAAATTTACAAAATTTATTCTTGTGAGTTTTAAGCCATGTTATAATGTCGTTACATCCTCAAAAACATATCCAGAGTTGTGTTTTATTTCATTCATATATGTGTAATCCTGGTTCATTAGTCTGTCTGCATCTGCAAAGCTCAAAATGCTCTGTTCCACCTTGTGATGTCATGCAGTGGCAGATTTAAACAGCTACATTTTACCTTTTGTTCAGTGGAGATTAGAAATTGCAAGGCTCAACTCACTCAAATGATTCTAGTGAAGGTGCATGGAGTCGAAATACACAATGGAGCACTTCCTGTATTAGTTTTAGTTTTCAGTTTGAGAGAAAAACTCATACTCAACTCATGCCTAAATATCAAACTTTTTAATTACATCCACATTAACGGGGCTTATTAGACGGCACATGTGTTTTCAAAGTACCACAGGAAGATCGGTGTCAGTTCAAGGACTCGACTGGGTCAGACTTCACACATGCTCCATAGATCCACCAAATGACAGCACAGAGCCTGATCAATCTTTATCCTTGAGCCCGGGGAGCACATCAGCACCTGCTTTGCATCGGGAGACAAACAGAGCCCAGATCGTTGTCTATTGAATAAATAATAGGTAGGATCCCAGGAGGACGCTCTTAATTTAGCCACAAACCTCTCTGATACCTACAGGCCTCATAGAGCTGTCGGATTAAAATAGCAACGGAGTTAAAAAAGAAAGAAAACACTGTATTCTCAAGCAGATAATTTCATTTATTTATTATTCATGTGGCACACTTACTGGACTTCTGATATAGACAACAACCAGTGATGGAAGGGGACAAAGTAAAAGTAGTAAAGTACTGTACTTAAGTATTTATGCACTTTCTACTCCACTCCACTGCATTTTTTAACTGGTATAAGTTGTTTTTTTTTACTGTCTGACCAACTGAAAAGCCTGAGGGGGGTTATTTTTAATCTGTTCATAATGAGCAAACAAAAAATGTGCAAATAAAAGCTAAAAAAACAACTGATTCAACTGTTTCTTTTCAAAATTCAGCACAAATCTTTATCAAATTAGGCATCAAAATCTGTGCAAAATACATTTTACTCTTGACATTTTTTAAACATACTATTACTTAAGTCAAATTTTTTCACGTGATACTTTTACTTATGTATTTCTTTGTTCCTGTGTGTGTATTTTTAGTACTTCACCCACCACTGACAACATCAGAGGTCACCAGAAACTTGGTTAACAATCTCAAAGCATCTGATACAAGTGCATCTCAACAATAAGACATAGAATCACAAGCCTCGTGTGTATCATGTGTTGTTAATGGGAAGATATTGTCACAAACAAGAAGCGTGACTTCCTTTCAGCTTTGGATTTCAACTTTAACCTCAGTCTAAATATTGCATGAAGACAGAGTACACACGAGGTGATGTAGTAGTACTGCGCATGCATGGATCCCATTGACATATTTATAAGGCATGTATTTTAAATGGAGTCGGAATGAGGATTAAGTCACATGATCACCACAAGTCACACCAATGTCTAATAATAAATGGAAATAATTCAACTAAATGAAAATAAAGCCAGTCAAAGTGTAAATTAATATTACAATCACTTCAATCAGATTTCTGTAGGGATGGAGCAATATGGCAAAACACCTCAAGCATGGATATCTTTTTCAACTAAGAGCTCAAACACCATTGCAAGGTAATATTTTTCAGTCACTCATTGATTAGGTGGAGGGGATAAAGAGAAACGAGTGTTTGAGCATAGAGCTGGGTTTTAATATGGTTATAAGGCTAATTGCAATTATGTGGTTGAGAATGACATTGTTGCCCACTCATAACCAGGGTCGTAAAAAAGTCATCAGTAATTTGTCTCAGTAGATTTGCAAGATGCTCGGATCCACCTTGTGATGTCATGTAGCAGGAGTTTTCAAGTTAACAGCTCCTTTTACCTTTTGTTCAATAGAGATAGTCAATTCCAGGCCTGAAATCATCCAAATGATTCTAGTGAAGGTGTGTGGAGTGTAAAAACCCAGTGGAGCGCTTCCTGTATGACATCACAAGGTGTTTTCTGTTTGAGAAAAGAACCCAGCTTAAATATCCAGAATGTGTATTAAACATGTGTGAATGAAAAAATGTTTTGATGAGGAAACAGTTTAGGAATTAACATTTGAGAACAGATTATTTAAGTATAAACTGATGAACTAATTCCTGAATCTCATGTTTTTCTGAGCATATTTGAAGAAAACTGCAGGTATATTTTGGTCTTTGCAGAGGACTATCTATTATCTAAATGATTACAGCTTTTGTGATTTGATAATTAAACCAACTCAAACAGCGATTTTAATTACATTTTGACTTCCATTAATTATTTATGCTTAAAAACAGCGCTGATCTTTTGCCAGTCTAAGTACAGAAATCACACAGGCCCAGTGCCAGAGAAGAGGCAGAGGCAGGGCTCATGGCCAAGATTCGTCCAGTAATGTACTCAAGGTTGTATTAGAGATCAGATATTTTTGGCCTCAGCTCTGAAATGCAAATCTACACAAAATTCAATTCCAAAATCCAATCAAATTTGTGCAATTAATTTGAGTGTGTGTCTAAAATGATTCATGATTGTCCGGCAGTAGTATGACAACTCTCTCTGTCTGGCATCAGCAGCCACTGTATTTATATTAAGAGTAAACTTGGACCTTGGTCTGACTTTTCGCATTAATCTCATGACAAAATTCCTTGGCTCCCCGTCTATAGTCTACAGTGAACTTCCAAATGTAAAATAAATAACTTTTGATTTGTTAGAGTCAACATTAAAATATAACAACACAATACTGATAGTTGACTACTCATTCTATAATTTTTCCAAGTATTGCATTTATATATTCTGTGTATAAATGCAAGATTCTGTTCAGACTAAACATTATAAACAACTTCAGGTACATTAAAGGTCCTATATTAGATTAAGTAGACAATGGTGAACTTTTAGCCTTGTTATAATGTTATTCAAAAGGTGTTTTCCATGAGAGAAGAACCTAAATATGCAGGGTTTGTGTGTGAATGAAACAAGACACAATTTTAGGTATGTTTTTGATAAGGAAACATTATAACATACATATAAAAAAATACAGTAATATAAGCTCTTTAATATTTGAGATAAATTAATAAATAAATTAATAGAAGAATCCCAGGCATTTTGGGACATGTTTGGTCTTATTGTACCTGCAGTTTACATCATCTCCATTGTAAAAAAAATAAAATAAAAAATCCTATTTACCCGGGACAGTCCCAGTTTTGAGCCCTGTGTCCCCTGCCCAAACAGATTTACGCAAAACCAGTGATTTGTCCCAGTTTTATACAAAAAATGTCCCAGGTGTCCCTATTTTTGACCAATCTGATCCCTGCCAACAGTAAAGAGAGGCATAATTTTTGTTGCTTGCTTAGGTAAAATAAAGGAAAGCCGCTTAAAAATGACAAAAGCCCAAAGAAAATGTGATTATACTCACTCACATTAGTACAGAGTGCGTAACTATTTTCCTTATGCACTGTTTCACAATTTTATTATTACCAACCAACCCAAACCAGAGATGTTTTTAATTTGAAAATCTGGTTACCCTATTATTGCACCAGCTCATTTTCGATTTGATGGTGATATATTGTGCTCTAACTCATAGCAGTGATGTATGTTATCCACACTGCCCACACAGAGATCCGCCGTTTGTACCCCTCCCCCTTCCTCTCTCTCATCAGTAGTGGATTAACTCATGTGAACTCTGATGATGTGTCTTTTAAATGTAATCACGAGCAGTCCCCGTCCTCCCCGCAGACAAACCGGCCTCTGTTTGAGGAAGAATAATGAGTGTTCCTGCAGAAGCACCTGGCACATCCCAATTAAGGTCACCCACTAAACGCCGAGACAATATGAGCTGTTACCATGAACGTTAGCATGAAGAGGAAGTGTGAGGGCGGGAAAATGAGCCTCCGAGATATTACCTCAGCTCTCCACGAAAAACAAAATGCATCAAAACAGCATTACAATGTCAGTCTCCACATAACAATCCACAAAATAATCAAAGAAATGGGAAAATGCATCCCTCTAACAACACAAAAAGTAGGCAGAAGTGCGATATATTGCTTAAAATGATAATATTGCAACAAATTTATGCTATAGACACAACACAGCAGATTGAAACCACAAAAACTATTCAATATCTAATGCTAAATACTGTTAAAAAATCATGAGCTGCAATAAAGAACCCTTAAAATTTACTTTGCATCTGTAATAAGTTTTAGTTATTAATTTAATCGGCTGAAATCTTATTATATTGCCAAAAAAAAAAAAAAAAAATCCCCAGTAGTGCAAAGAAAAAGTACACAGAATAAATACTGTTAAAAAACATGAGCTGCAATAAACAACCCTTAACTTTGCATCTGTAATAAGTTTTAGTTATTAATTTAACCTTGCACGGCTGAAATCGTATTGTATTCCCAAAAAATAAGAAAAAATCCCCAGTTTTGTTACACAGAATAAATACTGACCCTAAAAAATACTGTTCTACCTTGAACATTAAGTAACTATCTTGACCTATTTGACACTAGCTGATAAATAAGATATTCCGCTGTGACAAATACAGATCCTGAATGAGGTTTAGTGGTAGTTTGGCATGCTCTTACTGTGGATATAAACCAGCCAGAGAGGGGGAGAAGAGTGATACAGTAAAAAGAGAGAGATATTGTGCAGAGAGAAAGAGAAAGTAAAGGGTGAGGAAACACAGAGAGGGAGAGATATAAAGAGAGAGTGAGACAGAGCGAGAGAAAGGCCATGGGTTCAGGACTCAATGGACAATCCCAGAGTTAGGGAGGGGCTTTAGTTCCAATCTGCTTACCCAATCATTTATCAGATTAATGCTTTTTTTTTTTTTACGTGAGCCGGTCATAGAGAGACGGTGGTCATGGGAACGTGTTAAATTGCAAGGAAATATTACATAAGAGGAGGCCATCCCTGTGAATTTGGGCTTCTGTGTTCAGTTAAGCCATAGTCTGTAGGGACGGTAAATCTGAATGAAACTATGATAACTCTCTCTAACCTTTACTTACTTGAGTTGGAGCATAATCCTTTAACTTAGCTTCTCAAACTGTGGTACATGCACCACTGTAGGTACACAAGCTGCTTTTGCTTGTACATGAGGTCCCAATGTGAGTTCAAATATCTGCATTATTTACCTGCTGTCTTCACCACCAGCTTGTGGTGCCTAAAACAAGGCTTAAATCCAGGGGGGACAGGACCTTCTCTGTGGTCGGCCCTAAGCTCTGGAACGTTCTGCCCCTTCATGTCCGAACAGCCCCCACAGTCGAGTGTTTTAAGTCTCGTCTTAAGACTCACTTTTATTCTCTGGCTTTTAACACCACAGTTAAAAGCTGTGTGAGTTGTGTGGTCCTCTGTGTCTTTTATTTATTTTATTTTATTTATTTTTTTATGTATTTTATGGGTTTTTTATTTATTTATTGCTATCTTATGGCTTTGCTCTTATTTGATTTTACTGGTTTATTGTTTTAGGACTAATATGTTTTAATCTGTGTTTAATGAGTATTTATTTTATTATTATATTATTATTGATGCTTTTAGTCTGTATTTGTGCAGCACTTTGGAAACTGTTGTTTATGAAATGTGCTATAGAAATAAAGTGGATTGGATTGAATTTTGGGTCGTTCTCGGTTAGAACTACTGTGGCAATGATGTAGTCTGTATTTAGGCCTTTGTATTTAGTTCTGGTGGTTTTCCAGATAATTTCTTAGGAGGTATTTGGTATGAAAAGTTTTAGAACCGCAGTTTGACTCCACATTAACAACATTCTTGGAGGAAACATGTAGTTTAAAGTATAATCCTTACATTAGTGTCGAGCAGGTCGATGCTGTCCAGGCTCTTGCTGCGGTGAATGCGTCCCTTGATCCTGCGCAGAGAGGGCTTGCCCTGGCTCATAGGCAGAGACAGGGTGGAGGTAGCCGCCATCGCTGTAGCACCAACCCCACCCGTAGCACCCATCAGTACATCCGAGGCCCCCGACGCGCCTGGAGGAGACGTCTCACCATCCGGGGGGGTCACCCTGAAAGAAAAAGTCATTCTTTACATTTTGATTTATCTATTTGTCTGATGAAGGCCTAGTGCCGAAACGTTGCATGTCCTAATAAATCTTCACTATTTGCAAGTAAGACGGTGTGCGGGATTTTTCTATATGTTTTTGAGTTGCTCTCTCTCCTCCAACGCACCCGTTTTGAGGAATTGATGTGCAAAGTTCTCATCCTGATTTATCTATTATTAAAACAATCAGCTACTTCTGGATACTAAACAATACTGTATAGCTTTATCTTTATGTTTTTACAGCTTGGACGTTGAACAGTGCTATCATTGGCCATTATAAATACTACTTTGAACTTAGAGTGACCATGAGTTGTCTTATGAAGATCAAGCATAAAAGATGGCCCGAGGATCATGGTGACATAACTTTCCTCTCACTGTCTTTACTTTTTAAAGGACATCTTCTCCTGTTGGGTGTAGTGCTAAGCAAGTGTGAGTAATTGGGCTGAATGTCAGCGGGTAGCCTGCAGATGGAGACTAGGTACACACCACTCCCTTGTCTTCTATTGTGAAGCCAGAATTAGCCTGCATTGTTTGTTGGCCTTGGCTTAGAGGGAATGTCCAGGAAAATAAAGCAACTCAATATAAAATTACTGGCAGAAGGTGCACCTGAATTCTGTTTTATTGCAGCAAAACAACATCCATTATCATAACCCAAGTCAGAGAATAGTAAGAGGCTGCAGGTGTACAGATGGGTCCGACCGTAACGAAATTATTCAAAGAGTTATTTACAAAGCAGACAAAGCTCAGAGAATCAATTCAAAATAACTATGAATCATCTTTTATTCTGAGGAGCAACAATTTAATTTTAAAAGGCCAACAAAAATAACACAATAGCGCTCTTGTGCTGCAGATGGACGAGTATTAGACCAGTTCTGTCAGTGCATTTATGGTGCGCACTTAGCACCTGCATTAGATCAGTCAATACACGCTGCTTTTGTTTTATGTCCAGAGGAGTATTGATTGTAAAATGTGCTTATTGACAAGCTTAAACAATAGAAACAGAGCAGGAGCCACAAACCCACATTGTCTCACACAGATTTGAGCTACAGTTTATCAATGCAAATGAGCTCAACAGAACTGAGCGTCAGGGAAGTAACCAGGCAATACTTCTTATTCACAAAAAAAAAACAGCTGCAAGATCTGTTTAGTTTTGTTGGTTAAGGTTGTTGGTTAAGTCTAAAAACCTCATGACAGCATCTACAATCACACTGGCTTCTGTTTTTGGTGAGAAGTTGGTTTAAACAGATTCAAATCATTTGAATCATAAACAAAAGATCTTCCTCCTGGCGTCACCTGATAAGATTAAGAACATTTAAAAAGTCTGGTGACAAGTGTATGTTTTTCTTGAGAGATGCAAATAGTTTTATTATGTGATAATTGTGATACTATTCATGTTTTGTATTTGTATTGTTGGCTGCTACCTTGCCCAAGTCTCTCTGGAAAAGGAGAATTTCAATGGGACTTCCTTTTTAAATAAAGGCAAAATAAAATAAATTGAAACTAGCCCCATGATAATCTTAGTATTTAGGGTTTCTTTTGGCTAAAAAATTCTTAGAAAATGAAAAGGCAGATCAAACTGTACAGTCACTCCAAAAACTCACCTTTTCCCTTCTCTTATTGTGCACATTCTTATAATCTTTATCTTGAATCTACAATCATTATTCAAATCGACTTACAAAAACATTGGTTGACCAAGGCTTTATCTACAGATCAATCATCTAAAGGACTTAAGCCATATTGTCATGT
>KN505674.1:16669-30379 GCA_000787155.1 Scartelaos histophorus
GATAAAAAAGTAAAAAAAAATAGATAATAAAAAATCAGACCCTAGAATGTGATGGTGCATTCTTCCAGATTGGAGACAGGAGACAGTTTTCCCCATTGATTACACTGTACTTAACCATGAAATATACAAATACTGAACCTGATCATTTCTATTAGTGGATAGAACCAAAATCTCATTGTATTACAACAAAAATCTGCATTTGTACAATAGTAACTTTAGCTGCCCCCATCTGAATTAAAGGTGCACTGTGTAACTTTTCTGGCAGAGGGTCTGTGATGTTTTCTCCATTGCCTCTAGAATGTTTCACAGTGTTAAACCTTTTTAAAATCATGGAGACCAAACCAGACCAAGTTACAGGTCAGATCTGTGAACAGGTAACCCGCTCACAGTCAGAATGCCTGTTTTTCTAGGTATTTTTGAGCTATAAAACCATCTGTAATTGAATAAATGTAAAGTAGAGCTATACTGTGGAGCATTCTAGACAGAGTTTCTATAGACATATCTATAGAAACAAGTAGGCGACAGACCCCCAACCCAAAAAGTTTTGCATGCACCTTTAAATATGACTGAACTAATGTTGTGTTATCTGAAACCCAGCAACAGAATGAAAGTGATGATCAACGCTGGCTGCTACAAGTACATAGTTAATGGAGCCGTGACCTGTTAATAAGATTTATCAACACTTAATTAGCAGAAGTGCAGGGAGACACGGCCTTTTTACGGTGACAGTGTCCAGCCACCACGGCCATAATCCCACTGTTACATTTACAAGGGGATTCCCTCACATCCAGCAGGGGCTTATGGGGTCTGGCTTTTACAAGCACAGAGAAGAAGTGCTGAGTCCAACAGTTTACTACCTGTGGCTCACTTGGCTATTACAACAAATACAAACAAAAAAATGTATAAGAATTTCAGAATTTCAGGCTGCGTTGAAGCATTCACATAAATCAGGATAACATACAAACCACTGAGCACAGTACAGACGCAGGAGGTGTTTCATTAGGCAAAGTCAATCTACCCGGAGTTGTATTTTGTTTCATTCACACATGTTTAACACACTAACGCTGCATATTTTGGCTCAGTTCTTCCCTCCAACAGAAAACACTCTGTTCCACCTTATGTCTTTAAACTCCGCACACCTTCATTAGAGTCATTTGGATGATTTCAGCCCTGGAATCGCCAATCTCAGCTAAAAATAATGTAAAATGGAGCTGGTAACTTGAAAACTATTAATGCATGATATCACAGGATGCAAGAGCATTTTGAGCTTTGCAGATGTAGACTAATAATAAACAATAATTCAAACGTGCAAAAAAAAAACACACAACCATGCATGTTTTTGATGAGGTAAGAGCATTATAACTTATTAAGCATTTATTAACTTTAACTACAATTTATGTGGTCCAATAGGAATACTCATATAGACCCCACTTTGTAACTCTGTCTGTGTAATAATGTGCAAATTCTGGGTGTATAGGACGTGCTGCTCATTTGCTGGAGAAATTGTTAACCACTAGAACTTACTAAAAGATTGGGAGAGCATATTTTGAGCCCTCTGAAAAAGTGGATTGCACGCATCAGCTATATGAGCAAAATAAGTACAGTTAGCAGCAAATCCGTTTGCCCTGAAAACACCAGGAAACACTCACAATCACCCTGATGTACGGATAATGAGAACAAACTGCACATGAAAACGGATCTCTATAGAAAAGTCATTGCAAATTGAGTGGTATAAAAAGGAATAAATATGAATAAAACATCGCTCTAGACCTAAAATAGAAAATCTTCCTCTTGCCCTGAATTCAAGAGGTCAGTAACAAGTCGTTCAAATGATCTCAGAATAAGAAATACTTTAATCAAAATACCATAACCAGCTTCTTCTTGTATTATGGCATTTTAAAGGGCCCATATGTCACTTTTCTGATCTTTGTTAATGTTGTTTCTCATCAAAAACATACCCAGAGATGTGTTTTGTCTCATTCACACATGTTTAAAACACAAACCCTGCATATTTAAGCTGAGTTCTTCTCTCAGACTGAAAACACTCCACCTTCCACCCTGTGATGTCAAACAGTTAGTACACCCCGTGTCTTTAAACTCTACAAACCATCACTAGAATCATTTGGATAATTTCAGCCCTGAAATAGCTAATCTCAGTACATCTTGTGCGTTTGGAGATGTAGACAGTCATTACTCAAACATGTGTGAATGACACAAAACACAGCTCTGTGTGTTTTTAATGAGTTAACAGTAATAGTCTGACATGGCTTAAAGCTCAATTTTGTGTAATATCGAGCTTTAAAATACCATAATCAGCCTCTCCTTGTGATATATACTGCTTAAATGTTATTCACGTTCTTGAAGAGCAGATTTTTTCACTGGAAGGACCCTCTGATGCACAGCCAAAAAAATAATTTCATTTGTAAAATTGTAACTAGTGTGTTATTCCTCCCAACTAAAAGTAACAAAAGCAATATAATATGATATGATATACAAGTATGATACGTCGGCAGCTGTTTTATTCAATAACTGGTGCACTCACTCATCGTTGCTAAAGCAGAAGCTTGTCTTGTTATGTTGTGGCCTATGACTGCCAAGAGAAATGCCCCTGAATAGCTTTAGGATATAAATTACAGCCATGTTGAACACCTCCCACACAACCTTCACTAACACTAATGAGGCCAACCTTGAAACTTATGTGCTAGATTTGTTTTACTAGTAAATTATTTATTAAGCAGTTGAAGTTAAGATTTCCTTAGTGGTTAAAGGTGCACTGTGTATGTTTTCTGGTGGAGGGTCCGTCACCTCCTTCTGTCCATGGAGATAATATCTGGAATGTTCCACAGTGTTGCATTACATTACATTACACATGTGTAAGTGTAATGCAGGTGACACACAAGCCTACTCACTGTAAGAACCCATGTTTTGAGATCAACAAAAAAAACCCCAACATGTTATTGAGTAAATGCAAGATGGATCCATTTAATGCCATACTGAGACATTCCAGACAAAACAAGATCTCTACGTAGACAGTGGCAGATCCTCCACCAGTAAGGTTACACAGTGCACCTTTAAAGTTGTTTTCATTGCCTGGCCCATATTAGAGTGCACACATTCATCCATCTGCAGGGGGTAAACAGCCACAGCAGGGCCAATACCCGATAAATCAATGGGGTCAGGAAGGGCATCTGGGGTTAGCCTATGTTTCAGATCATGCTGAAGTAACATAGGTAAAAGGCAGACAGTGGCACATCATCTATAAGTGCTTTCACTTTTAACTATTTTGGTAAAACTTCTCCAGATGGCTTGTCATTTTCAGAACATTTATTCTCCCTAAGCAGGGACCAGCGGGACAGAGGCAGGTGTTTCTCATCTATATCCTGACAACACGCAATAAGAAGCAAAGCTCTGATGATTCAATCCCCACAGGTTTACTGCTGCCGCCCTGTCAACTCTACAGCTGTCAGCTTTTTGTCTAATTTTCCCTGATTTTTTAGGACCTAGGATCTTTAATTTTTGGTACATGAGCATTACAAAACACTACATTGCAATACAAACCAAACCGCTAGGCCTGTCACAATAGATCAGTTTGAAGTACCTTATATTTCTACAGATATATACTGTGCTAAACGATAATATTGAAACTACTTTATGCCACTGACATAGTAGCAATAATGTAAGATTATTCATGGATAATAAACCAGCAAACCAAGCAAGTATTATTAAAGCCTTAAGCACAAAAGAAAAATACCAAAATGAGACATTAATTAGGCATAGAAGTTAGTCAACCCTTTATATAGAAAATGTACACAATAAATATTGAGCCCCAAAGTATATTGTTCCAGCTTTCATATACTGCACGATAAGTCAATATAGTAATTATTGTGACAGGCCTACAAATCACATTCAGTCTTGACAGCCAATCTGCATTTATATGGTCTGTATAACCATCACATCCACAGCAATTTACTCAAAGATGTTTAGGGTATTCACATTTGTAACTCAACTTGATAATCAATACAGGTATTGATACCAACTGAATAGTAATAAAAACAAGTTTTGATACTATAGAATGCAATTTTCAACACAAAAGTATTTTATATTGAATAGTTGTTAGGATAAATAACTAGGCTTAGATATTTTGTATAACCATTTCTATATTTCATTATTGTACCGAGGTCATTTGAAGATAAGGGCTCTGATCTCAGCTGTGAGATTCGTAGACACATGTCAAGACACATACATGAGATTCAAATATATCGAATAGCAACTTAATAGAACAAGAGCTACTGACAGGGATGATGTCATAACTTGTTATCCAGGTAACACCCGGATGGAGTCTGGACTGTGCAGGGGCCAAGAGGCCTGACTGGCCTGAGCACTGGTGAAGAGGCTCTAAGTCTAGACCATGGTGTCCTCCCACTAGTATAAAAATCATTGTTTAGGCGCAAACATTGAGTCTCTGCATGGGGACCATGGTGTCCTCCCACTAGTATAAAAATCATTGTTTAGGCGCAAACATTGAGTCTCTGCATGGGAATGTCAGCACAGACTCCTTGTACAAGTATCTACAAGTATGTTTCTAATATTGGGATAAGTCAATTATCTGTACTTTATTTATGTTTCAAGTATTCTTTATCTAAGCAGAAACTAACAAACACAGGAGGCTGTTTTCTTCTACATAGTATCTGATAACTGACTTTCTGACAACCCAACTTTTGGGTGATGGAAGGACGTCTTGCCAAAAGCACAACAGCACAATGGGAATCTGTCCTTAAACCTTACTATCACTGAGCCAACACCTTTACCCACTAAATTACTACAACCTAATGTGATGTTTGTTTTATATTGCACACAGCATAATAGCCAATAGACTCTGTGAGTGCAATAAGTGCGGACTAGGAAGGACAGGTGAGTGGGCATGACGCCGCATAAAGCTCGGAGGCAAAGTGCTGAGAAACTCCAAAGACCATAATGTAAAGGGACAGGGAACAGAGGGCAGTGCCAGAGCAGAGCCCAGAGGTCGTCCTGAATGCCTGGAGAGACACAAGCTCATCAGCATATACTTCACAGACTCATATCTGCAGGGGAGAAATCCAAACAAAGAGACACAGGACACAGAGCTGAGCTGAATGACCCCCAAAGAAGTTCTGAACAAATAACTGGAAAGTTACAGAAAATACCAAAGACTGTTGATATAAAGAGGTTTGAAAATCACCTGAGGAGGATAGACTGTGGACATGGGTCAACTCAGTGATGATATTTAAATTATATTCTGAAACCAAAAGAATTATACTAAAATAAGTTTAACTTCTGTGTTCTTTTTTCAATACTGTAATAAGTATTTACCTTGTTGACATGTTTCGGCTGCTGCTGCAAACCATCCTCAGAACTGTCACCGGTGTTGTTACTTCCTGTAGGTGTGGTCAGCTGTTGTTACTTCCTGTAGGCGTGGTCAGTTGTTGTTACTTCCTGTAGGCGTGGTCAGTTGTTGTTACTTCCTGTAGGCGTGGTCAGGCGTGGTCCCTGCTGTTTCCTTTTCACCAGTGACAGTTCTGAGGACGGTTGCAGCTATCAGCCGAAACATGTCAACAAGGTAAATACACATTATACTGTATTGTCTTAAAAAAGAACCCAGAAGTTAACGTACATAAGGAGACAATATGAACATCGTTGGCCAAAATAAGTTTGTAAAAGTTGCAATGTTTAAATACATTAAAATAACACCAAAAGAGCAGAATTATCAGTTTATGCAAGAGCAGAATTATCAGTTTATGACATGTTTTGTTGTCAATCCAATAATGATAAGTTGGGAAAGTACTAAAACATGCCCGTAAATGCAGTAAGGTTCCAAAACAGGAAAAAAAATAATAAAATCAAATGCAAAACTAGACACAAAAGTGCAGAATTATCACTTTATAGCATTATTTGGAAAAGTATTTAGTTTCTGTTATGTTTTTATCAGTTCTTTTTTAGTTTTGAGCAAATAATTTTACTAAAACATCTTTGAAAAATCAGATTAAACACAAAAGGCTGTTGGTGCACCTGAGCAGTCACACGCACGTTGGATCTGTGTCCATGATTCAGCGCCACAGTGGTAACAGATGGACAGAGCAGATTAGGCATATAGACACGTATCAAACAAGCGTGATGTGTAAACCCTGTGTGACCATCCCCTGTGGAGCGCAGGGTAACGTGCCGGTCAGCAGGGGGCTTCAGTCCTAATAACACATAATATCAAACTATAACACATCAACATCTAAACACAAGTTCATGCCAGAGTCAACTGAAGTTTTATCAAAAAAGATCAGGAAAACTTGGAAAAAAACAGACTCCAAACATAATGTCAAAAATGTTGCTAGGTTCTTTCACTCCAATGGATTCTTTGACTTTTCGCCCTGTATTTTTTATTGATTAGACACATTAATAAAGTAGTCTAGGCTTAGTAAAAAGGTGACCCGATATTAGTGATTAGTGAGATTTTTTTTTATGATCACAATGACACCATCATCATCGTCTGTTCAGTTGGAGGCTGAGGGCAGTTAATTGCAGAACTGACAGATTGGGAAAAATCTTTTGTCCCTAGAGCTATCCAGCTTTACAATCTATCAATTAAGGACAAGGACAAATACACTGACTTTTCTGCATAGTTTTAGTTTTACAATTTTATTTTATTCTATTTTTATTTTTCATATTTTTGAACAATAGAGAGCAAACCTGGAACATGAATTTCCCCTTGGGGATAAATAAAGTTTATGTCTATGTCTATGTCTATGTCTACCATACTCATTGACACTATACTCAATACTTAGATTCTTAATTCTGCGTCTTGAGTGGGATCTGGCCTTACAAATAGACAGAACTTGACCTGCAAATGATGTGAGTCAGTGCTGGACACTTATGCAGCCTGAACATCCATGGAAGTAAGTTTGAGTTTTCGTATTTTCCCACTGTTTTAATTATGTCATTTTTTTTCTTTGCCAATAAGGAGGCTCTAAGGATGGGGGATGTTCTGGGCACGTATCCATTTGCTTGTTTCCTGTGAATGTTGCTTAACCTGCTTGTCTCTTATTGATCAACGTCTGTTTCACTGTTTGATTTTCTAACTTTCTGTTGGCTAAATCAATGGTCTGGTTCAGCCCTAAGCGGTACCTGCAGTCGTGATTTTGGGCTTTCCAAAAATAAATTGAAACTGAAAATTAAATCTCCTTCAAAAACAAGCCATACTGTCAATTTCTTCAAATGAATCAAAGTCAATGTCTCAAACTCAAACAGGAGTGTGGGGATACTCAATATAAAAAAATTAAAAAATAAGGGTTGGGAATCACTGTCCTAGTTAATTGATCCAGAAAGGAATTTTTTTGGACACAATAGCTCACACGTCACAATGTATTATAATAACAAAAAGTAAAAAAATTCAAAATAAGTAGCAAAATAGCAAGAGACTAGTGTCAAATAAGGCATTACTATATAAATGTATATGTACAAGCAAAAAAAGAAAAGAAATATACAAATATATAACTCAATGTTGTAAGGAGAAAATAATGTTTTGAACGATTCTCTAAGAAACTGCTTAAGAACTCGCCTCGTTACAGTGACTTCATGACCTCATTGGACAATAGTGCGTCCTCTATATATGGGACAGTGATGGACAGCACCATCTTGTCTCCTCCTGAGCCGCCATGACAGTCGTGAGTCACCAGAGGCACCGAACGTCTGACTCAAACTCTGTAGTCATGGAATTTAATGCTGTCGGTCACACATCATACGATTTCTGATTTACTGCTTTCGTTTTTGTGAAGGCAACAAAGTCAAAGTAGGAAACGTAATGTATAAATCTTGGGACTTAAAGGCATACTACATTTTTTAGTTGGGGGTTCGTGACCTGCTTGTTTCTATGGATATGTCTTTGCTCTGTCTGGAAGGTTTCACAGTGTGACATTAAACAGCTCTATCTTACATTTATTCAATTACAAGTGGTTTCATTGCTCAAAAATACCTTGAAAAACAGGCATTTTGACTGTGAGCGGGATTGCCTCTCCACAGATCTGACCTGTAACTTGGTCTGGTTTGGTCTCCATGAAGAAAAGTTGAATGCCGTACTGCAGAACAATCTAGACAAAGCAATAACATCTGCACAGAGAAAAGCATTTGATCGACCCTCCACCAGAAAAGCTACACAACACACCTATAAGTACATTTTAGACTGGATACTTTTTACTTTTACTTCACTACATTTGTGAGCAGAACTGAAAAGTAAAAGTATTTTTTTTCATTATTACTTCATTATAGTTTAAAACCAGCTGAATATGCGGAGATAAAGTGAATTTGTAGTTTTAAAACAGCTATGCACAATATATCTTTATCAAAATCACTACATTTGGGTACTTTAATACTTAAGTAAATTTTCATGTGATACTTTTACTTGAGTGTTTTTGGTTTGTTTGTTTGTTTGTTTGTTTGTTTCTGTACTTTTACTTAAGTAACAACTGAATACTTATTCCATCTCTGGACTCTATACACCTGTCTGAGCAACAGGGGAGTTGGGGGGGGAGGTACTATAGTTTTCAATTTAGAATGAGGTTAAAGATGGTGACTAAAATAAGGCTTATTGATCTGGCCAGATTCTAATTAAATGAAGAGGCACGTGTAGATATGCAGACCCACAAAGGTAAGAAGTAGAGATAACTTTTGATATTTAGGAAAAAAACAAGCAATGCCTCCCGTGTGCTCAATGGAAAATAACACATCTTGTAAAAGTAAAAATTGTGTAAATCATTCAGTTTTTACTTGTGCATTTAGAATGAGTAAGTGTGCTCCACGATAACACACAATTCTCTCAAAATTCCCTTTTATAAAAATTACTGAACGCCCATGATGAACCCTTTTTAAAAAACATCTTAATCTACCACCATCACTATCCCATTAGCACAGGTAACACATTTAGTATTGATTTAAGAGAATAAACGTCTCCGTAAGTGTATCTTCATAAGACAAATGGCTGCTTTTAGTCTAGATAATGAGTTTAAACACAATTTTATCTCAAGACTGTAAATGGCAAATAAAAAATATAATAATTCTTCACACAAACACATCCCTACAGTAACAGGAAGCTGGAGAGATACATGAGTCAGTAAACCCTGTGTAATCTGTTCACTTTAGTGGCATAAACCGTGGGATCAGAGATTACAACTGTTGTGCCAATCTAAAAATGTCATAACACAACACGTAAAGGTGCACTATGTAACTTTTTAGGTGGGGCTCTGTCACCTGCTGAAATGTTTCACAGTATTAAACAGCTCTTTGTTAAATTATTGCTGGTTTTATAGCTCAAAAATACTGAGAAAAACAGGATTCTGACTGTGACGGTGGCTGGTTCTCCGCAGATCAGACCTGTAACTTGGTCTTCTTTGGTCTGATTTGGGAACCTCCACCAGAAAAGTTGCACAATGCCCCTTTAACAATTAAAAACGAAATATTATATCTACTGAATTGTGCAAAGTCCTCAAAATGTCACATACAAGAGCCAAACTAACATCAGCCTGCAGCTTCTTAATGGAGGGTGCATAGGAAACTCCTTTGTATACTGTATATAAAGATAGTGAAGATTGGCTATTACTTATCTCAGAATGATGAAAATAGGCCTGTTTTCCAAAGCATTAGACAAAAACAGAAAGTTAAACATCATCATGCAACTTCTAAATCGTGAGTATTACAGAAAACTCAGAGGAAGAGTGAGGACTGTCAACTCCTCATGACCCTAAGATGCAATGACTGAAACAAAAAGGGCACTTCTTGACTTAAGGGGAAAAACGGGGATAAAAAACAGAAAAAAGATCAAGTAGTTTCACATATTTTTTTGAAAAGCGGCGATCATGATGACAGGGTTTATCGGACTGAGGCTCCTGAGGTACCGAGGTAACTCACGCGGAGCTTTGTCAGTTTGGGTGATCACGCCTCACAGCTTCCTGGTACGACGGAGAGTTAGAGACGGGACAGGAGAGTGAAAGGGCTGGACAGGGAGAACGGAGAGGAGGGCGAGGAGGGGGGGAGATGGCTGTCACTGCGCCTCGTCAAGCGGGTTCACACAGAAGACAACGATGGAGAGGATCTGGGACACTGTGCATGTGCAGAGATGGTGCAGCATTCTTAAGTGAATAATTACTGTTTATGGATTTGGGGCTAATTACAGTCAAATCTGTTGATGCAATATCATTATGTGTTTAACTAAGTTTTCCTTTCGATCCTAAATCCCTATAAATTCACAACAATACAAAAACACTGGTTTCCTTTATCTTTCGACAATGTAACTCCGCTGCTCCTTTTCCAGTGATAAAACATGAATCATCATTTTATTTCTTAGGAATGATAAAAAGGACATAAATTGAATGGAATTGTAAATGTAGTTTTCTATTAATTTCCACTTATGTTGCTTATATAGACACTAGTACCTGACGTCATATAAATGTTTTTTTCCATTCCTTGATTATATACTGTATATAGCACCACTGTCTGCCTCTATTGCAAAAGAATTTCTCTGTGATATATATTTGATTATTATTTGATATATCTATCAAAATCACTACATTTGGGTACTTTAATACTTATACTTGAGTAAATTTTCATGTGATACTTTTACTTTTTTAGAAATACTTTTTTAGTGTTTTTTGTTTGTTTCTTTCTTTGTTTGTTCTGTTCTGGTATCTGTACTTTTACTTAAGTAATAACTGAATACTTTTTGTGTTTAACAAAGTTTTCCTTTCTATCCTAAATCCCTATAAATTCACAACAATACAAAAACACTGGTTTCCTTTATCTTTCGACAATGTAACTCCGCTGCTCCTTTTCCAGTGATAAAACATGAATCATCATTTTATTTCTTAGGAATGATAAAAAAGACAAATTGAATGGAAGTGTAAATGCAGTTTTCTATTCATTGCCACTTCTGTTGCTTATATAGACGTCATATAAATGTTTTTTTTTTCCATTCCTTGATTATATACTGTATATAGCACCACTGTCTGCCTCTATTGCAAAAGAATTTCTCATGCAATTTAAGAAGAAAGATCCACATCTGCAAAACACTCTGCTGGGAATTAGTCAGATAGATTTAAATAGCTATTTTTTCAGGCTTTAAGATGTCTCTGAGTTGGCTTTACTGTGCCTCTGTGTTGCAAACAGATGATTATCGCATGACTGTATACGGTATGACAAATACGCTGCTCAGTCTGATTTGCACTTCATTATTCCTCAGACTTGTAATATTTCGAGCACCTTTATATTTTACCTTGGCACATAGTTGGGATATTTTGTGCCAAGAGGACTTTGTTTAAATTTTTTGGCCATAAAATCATTTCACTAAGGTCGGACCTGTTGATGCCCAAAAAGCTGATCTATACCTAGATTTGTGAAGCATCTCGTCCTTGCACAAAAGCTAACCCGAGTTCCCATGTGCCGTGAATGAGCGAAGTGGTTTCACGACACACACTGGCCGAGCTTCCTTCAGTTCAAGTGGCTGTCGAAGGAGATACTGTAACACTCTTCTAATGGCGAGCCCCTCCCCCGCCGTGATGTGATGGGCCTAGACAAGCCGCCGTGCCGCTCTTAAGGGAGAAGTGTCAGATCTCACCAACAAAGCTTTACTAAATGCCTGACAGCGCTAACCTGAGCTATAACCAGGCAACATATTCTAGCTGCGTGATGGCTGTCAGATGGTGTCCACGGGGATCTCTCCTCGCGATCATTTTAGACTCCTCCTACCGCACTGCTTGATCAGGGATTTCCCTCCTTAGACTATAAATGGACATAGCTAACCCGCTAGCCTCCGCGTTTCGAACAGGAAGTGAGCATAGGAGTGTTTCCGGCTCCATCAACTCTGGCTCCAATTGACTTTACGTTGAAAAATTGCCACAAATCTTTCTGTAACTGCTGAAGTGAGCCTCGTTATTTTGGCCTTGTTCATATTAATCACGGTCCTGGTGTTTTCACTTTGCGATTTTGTCCATAAATAAATTCCTCGGCTCCAAATTCGTCCCAGTAATTGTTAGCCTAGTGAGCTTATTTGACTGGAGCCGAACGCTATGGGTGACAACATGTCCTTAGTTAACTTCTTTTTACAGTCTATGCTCCAAATAATGCAACTTTTTTAACACAAAGAGGTTTTTTCTGATCTATGGTATAGCACAGGGTTGGTCACAATAAAGAGTTCATTGTGCAAGAGCCAATTTGACATAAAATAGCAACAGTTCACAAAATATATGCTAGGTTTGACCATAAGAAGCTATGAAGGGTTAGGTCTCGTCCGGACTTGGATGGTGGACCACTGGGTATACAGTGGGACAAGAGTAGTACTGTTCTTGTGCAGAGAACATCAGGCTGGAAAAATAAGTCTGTCTGTTCAAAACCCAAGGGAACATTCCTCACAACTCACAGGGAGATCTCACTTCACCAGTGTCACACTGTTTTAGTTGAAGCATCTGCTCTGATCACTACAGCAGTAACAGACTCCAGAGAAAGGAAATGTATTGTAGGAATAAGAAGGAACAATGGCACAGACAAACTGAATGTAGTGTAGGATTGAAAGATAAATCTGGTTATGCAGGACTAATTAAACAGTTCAATAAGAGATCCATTTAACATATTGACAATGAGGGGAAATGAGGGAAAATCCCATAGATGACAGATTTGTACAGACTTCAGTGCTTTAAGTTGGAAAGTGCTATAACAGTTAAGTGGTGAACTGCATTTTTTCAAGTGATAATAAGAGACATAGACCGTGATGCTCATGATGTACACAAAATGTTCTGAAAAGCACTTTAAATGACTTTGTCTAGTCATTTTGCTCTAAAAACAAACTCGCCTTGCATTGCCAAAATCCTTAACCTAACTCTGGTATGAACTCCTCACTGTCTGCCTCCTGCTCTCATCCTCCAAGCCCATCCTGCCTATTTAACAGAACATCCCGGGTAGGCACAACACGAACAATGTTATTTATAGCAGCTGTCTTGTATTACACTGAGGACAGAATTCCGAAAACGCCAGTCAGTTTTTGGAGGAATCACAGTTTTTAAAGCTCGTTGCTCCACGTGAAAACAAACGCGCCCCGTGCACTTCCTCCTGGTACTCACCACAGCTGTCTCTTCTGCGGGAGGCAGTCTTTGTTGGACGCTGTCACTCCCATGGCCATTTGCATCACCGTGATGTACTTCTGGTACTTCATCTTGTCTTCTGTGTCTTGCTCTATCTTGGCTACTTTTGGGTTTACTTCTAGGTGCGGGCGCGTAAAAGCTGTCCAGGTACGCACGCATCCAAGTGTTTGTTATTGTGTGCCGGCGTCCGCTGCTCAGTCCTCCGCTTCAGAAGCGCCATGTCCACTTGTGGAGGTCCGCCGATAGGTTAAAGGTTCCCCCAAGGAGCTCAGCGAAAGGTGCCACACCGCCGCGACCCATGTCTACACTGACTGCCTAATCTCATTACAGCTCAGAATAGATTGGCTAATCCAGACACATTTTAGTCAGGAAAGGCGCATTTTTAGGTGTAGCGGTACTTTTTATGCCCTCTTTTTTGTTTTATTTACACCTATTCCTTTCTTTTCTTTCTGTCTTGGACCAAAACAAAGAGTGGAGTGGATGCAGCGGCAGGAGCGGCAGCGGCAGGAGCGGCAGCATCCGCGCGTCTGTGAGGTGGAGGGGCGGGCGGCGAGGGGAGTGA
>JACN01064559.1:0-11734 GCA_000787155.1 Scartelaos histophorus
GAAACAAGCAGGTGACGGACCCTTAACGGAACATTTACACAATGCGTCTTTAATTTAATACATTTCCGAAGTTAGTGTGACAATTTTGAACACACTATTTTTATTCATGAACGTTGATTATCTATTAAAAAGTGCAAGCATCTTATTTTCTCACAATTTCTTAACTAACCATTCCACATGTGCGCCTCCACATCTGGAAGCTGCCTCACCGCTAATCTCTCTGTAATTACCTTTTGCTTCCACACACACACAAACACAACAGAAGTTATTGCACCTGCATTAGACTAAATCCCAGCAGGCAATGCATCCGGGGAGCAGTGGTGTTTCGAGGATTATAGCGTCCGTGCTGTCTCGAACAACCATCTCACAATCAAGAGGAAGGATGGACTTTGACATTACACACAGAGTGAACCGCCGCCATTGAAATCCACACCGATTCTATTCCCCAGAAACATCTCCGCTCACACACACGGTCTTCTGGCCATCACAACGGCGCTATGTTTGAGGATGTCAGCATTTATCGGGCCAAAGCCAGACTGGAGGGTCCACAGAGAGGTGCGCTGGAGTCTGTCAACAGAGCAGGATCAAGGCAGCATCGATCCAGGCTCTGCATCACCTAAACACCGCTGTAGACCACCAAAAGGAAGGAGGAGGAATAAATGTGCAACAGGGGTCAGATAAATGGCATAAACTATCTCTGGGAAAGCAGGATTATGAAGGATAGATCTGGTGCTGAGGCTGGGATTTTGGTAAAATGTCTGTCAAATAAATATGAATAAAACATTAAAAGCTAGTTGTAAAAGGTGCACTTTGTCCGCCATCCGCCAAGATTGTTTTGCCAGGAATGTTCCACAATATAATATTAAACTTATATATATACAGTATTTTTCGGACCATAAGGCGCATCTAAAATCATTGCATTTTCTCAAAAATCAACAGTGCTCCTGATGTATGACCTTTGGTTGTGTTTAACCTCCAACCGATTTTATGTTGTAACATTACGGCTAATAACGTATTAGTGGGCGAGTCAGGAGGAGTAATATGTTGGCGACATATAGGGCGACTGTGCAACATACCGGTAGTTCTGCCGTGTGCTGTACAAGGACCCAAAATGCCACCATTACCATGCAGATTTCAGGTTTTGTATTTTAGTGTTAAAATTGAACAATGTTCCGAGGGATCCGGGCATGTTTGATGCCCAAATCACCAACTGTTAAACTTGTATTTTTGTGTTAGCTACAACTGAGAGTTATTGTAAATGACCTGAATACAGTTCGATTTATCCGACACGTGTTTTGTTTCGCTTATTGTGCCTTATAATCCGATGCTCCTTATGTGTGGACAATGACACAACTCCCGACTCCTTATGTGTGGACAATGACACAACTGATATATTATTTGATACTGCGCCTTATAATCCGGTGCACTTTATAGCCCAAAGAATACAGTACTGTTTGTGCATTCTTATTTTGAATGGGGTTCACCTTTTCCCAGATCTGACTTGTGACTTGGCCTTGTGGCATCACCTGCTTGTCTTCGCAGTAACATATGTGTTTAAAGCCATAACCATGGAACATTACAGGCATAGCAGATACATCTCAGTGGAGGCAAAAGTTACAAAGTGCCCTTTTAATGTAATTTGCAGCGGTTTATTTCAGTGTGTCATAACTAAAGGGTCCCCAACCACTCGTCAGGGGCCCCAAACTAGGCGAGCCATCTCATACTGGGCCCCAGAGAAAATATATGTAGAAAAAAGAAAACTGCTACCACCATATTTACTCTGAAAATATAGTGCAAATTAACCTAAACAGCATTTTTTTTTTCAACTATGGTAAGAGTTACAGGCCCTGCCCCCGTTTACCGCTCCCTGAAGAAACGCTGTGTTTATTACCAATACTTAAGAGCAAAAGGTTGGGGACTGCTGTTCTAAATGATGTGCTAAACCTTGCTTTTACAAATTTATTGTTGCAAATGAAAATAAAGTGGCTCCAATATGGTTGAATGTTCAATACCAAAACTCATATGTGTGGAAATAAAGCGTAATGGTACAGCTGGTATAACATCTGTTTGAATCACCCAAACATGCCAGTGCACACAAACTGTCATCTGTAAACAGTCATAGTTTTTACACTTAGAAATACTGGTACCAAGCATTAAAGGAGCACTGCATAACCTTTCTGGTGGAGGGTGTGCCACTTACTGTCTACATGGAGGTATTACTGCACTGCATAGAATGATCATCTTGTCTGTTTCAAAGATAGTGGACAGATAGCGTGTTTTGAGCTATTAAAAAAAAATAAAAGCCAGATGAAAATGTTTAAAGTACTGTAAATACTTGTTCAGAACGAAGCAAAAATGTTTCCATAGGGGCAAGCGGGACCTTTAATCAGAAATGTGACACGTACCCATATGATGCTATTTTATAATTTCCTCTTGAATGAAACAAAACACAACTCCGGGTACAATTTTTGATGAAGTAACAACATTATACCATGCTTAAAGTTCACATGCTTGAAGCGCAGAAGAGTCAATTTTGCATAATATAGGACCTTAAGTAATATAATGTCTTAGCGGTAGATGATGGTAACTCTATCTTATGAACTGCTCCAAATCTACAGTAGCATGATGGATATATTATTCTCAGTGTGTGTGGCGTGACACGGAGCGCAGATCCTGCTGAGGCGGCATTAGTTAGCCAAATGGAGATCCTAATGGTCATGAAGGCAGTGAAACAGTGTGAAGTGGCCGTCCCAGAAGACTGCGGGGCGCGGATAGCTGCAAGATGAACTGCCTCACAATGGTTATGAGTGCCATTACAACGCCTCTGCATCTCTAACAAGGATTATTGCACAGAAAATGACGACCTGCTGGATAGACTGTGTGCGTACGTGTGTGTGTGTGTGCGTCAAGGGTAGAGATAACTATAGTGAACGTTGTAATATCCTTATAATCACCTGTCAGTCAGTCATCTCTACCTCAGCCAATCACCTTTCTATCCAGGAGTACAGTACTTTCTCTGCACACTCAATCCCTCAATCATTTTCATATTATATTGTTATTTTACGATATTAAAGATTTGCTGTAAATTTTCTGATGGGAGCCTCCAATACCTGCTTCTTTCCATGGAGAAATTATTGCTTTGCCTGGAATGTTCTACACTATGTATTCAACTAAAGAAAATCAGATTGTCTACTACTACTACTACTAGTACAACTGTGCATGGAGATATATTTAATGCCGTACTCCTGGCAAAGCAATAACATCTCCATGGAGACGAGCAGGTGGCGGACCCCTCTTCAGAAAATTTACATTGTGCATTAACATTTAGCACCTCCATTTCCAGAAACACTCTCTTCACTGTTTTTTCTTTGGTCTTTTTCAGCAAAACAACCTAAAAATGCACATATTAAACCATTTAAGGACTTTTGAAGAAACAAATTCTCTAAAATAAGCTAAATTTCAGTCATTGCAATTCAAATATTATATTCAGGTATACCACATAACACTGTAATAATATTGTAATCATATTGGACCCTTATTTCACTGTGGGACACAAAGAAATTTCCCCTTCATATTGTATTACAGTGTCCCTTCATTGCATCACTGTCCACACAATTTAATTTGTAGTTTAAGTTGTCTGCATTATTATCTGCTTCTGTTAATCAAATAAGATAACTAAGCAGGAATAAGAATAGACTTTTCTTATTATTTCCATGTTATACAATCGAATAATCACAGTAATCTTGTTTTTGAAAGCACCATGTACTTTTTCCCTATTCCTATTCCTTTTTCTCAGTAATGTGTTGCGTGAAAGCAGGGGAAGCATGGCCCGGGAGCGCTGTGTGCTAAAAGAACATGTCAGGTTGAATAAAGAGTGATAGCAGTTCACAGGTCTGCAGGAGCATTGTGTTCTGTTCCTCCTCCTTCAGCACTAGAACACTCTGAGCCCTCGCAAACTCATGTAGCGTTTATGAGTTCAGGAATAATCAAACGTGACTAAACTCTGCCCTCATTACATTATATTCGATTTTATTAGACTTTATTATATTTTGGTTGTCTGTATAGAAGTTATTAAGAAACTTCAGCTTGGAATAAGGTGGGAATTAGCGATACCGGGGATTTCTGATTAGAGCTGACGCCGAGTAACACCGTGGCAAATATTCCAATAAAATCTTTTTATTGATCCCACCGAGGGAAATGGTTTGGACACAGTTGCAAAAATATAAACAGTAATAATAGTACTAACCTTCTCAGTTTTGACTTATCCACACGTGTTATTAAAAGAGGTGGAAAAAGTTCTGAAAATGTGTTATTAAGAAAAATCTTTGCTTAATTCCTACTGAAATAAAAGTAACCATCTAAAAATTGACATGATTAAAAAAAATTTAGCATTGCATTATTATTTCCTATTTTGCGTTTGAACAAAAACAGCTGTCCAAGGTTTGCCCAAGGCTTTCCGATTTCCCTCTCAAGAATTATTCAATGCACCTTCTTCTTGAATATCGTCCATGTCGACCTCTATCTCTGGCTCGGCACCGTCATCCAAGTTGATCCAAGGACAGACTGACAGTTCTGTATATTCACTGGACTTTCTATAGTGAAAATGTTGCATAATTTACTTTCATTTCCGGCAGATTGGACACTTTTTTTTCTTTCTATCAGTCTGATTTTACTCAGTTGTGAGTTTCAATGTAATTCCATTAATAAAAGACAATGACCTATTTCAAAAACTACTTAAGAAATTACAAATTACTTATAAAAACTATTCAATTACAGTAATATAAGCAAATGTAGTTCATTACTTACATTCCACCCCTGGTTATTAGACAGGAAATGGAAACTTACAAATATACCGTATTTTTCGGACTATAAGACGCATCTAAAATCATTACATTTCCACAAAAATCAGCAGTGGCTTTATAATCCAGTGCACCTTATGTATGACCTTTGGTTGTGTTTAACCTCCAATCGATTTGATGTTGTAACATTAGTCTAATAACGTATTACTGGGCGAGTCAGGAGGAGTAATATGTTGGCGACATATAGGGCGACTGTGCAACATACCGGTAGTTCTGCCGTGTGCTGTACAAGGACCCAAAATGCACCTGTTAAGAGACATGCACCATGCAGATTTCAGCTTTTGTATTTTTGTATTTCCGGAGCTACTATGGTGAGCTACAGCCTGTGCGTACGTGTGTGTAGCAACGAGATCAACCAAAACAAGGATATCGTGGGAATATTCTAATTAGTCAGGGAACTACCCTTAACGTAAAGCGTGCATACGGGTAACTCGTGCGCACAGGTTATAACTCGTGTGCACGGGCTATAACTCATGCGCACGTATTAATATCTTCTTCACACGCCTTATAATTCATTCCCACGCTTATTATTTTTATATTCACCATGTCCTGTCCCTTCTATGGCTCCGTAGTGAGTTATTGCAAATTACCTTTTTATATTCCATGTCCTGTCCCTTCTATGGCTCCGTAGTGAGTTATTGCAAATTACCTCAATAAAGTTCGATTTATCCGACACGCGTTTTGTTTGTTTATTGCGCCTTATAATCCGATGCTCCTTATGTGTGGACAATGACACAACTGACATATTATTTGATACTTCGCCTTATAATCCGGTGCACTTTATAGCCCGAAAAATACGGTAGTCCTAAAGAAGAATCTGTACTCCAGTTGTAAGACCCACAGCTGCATAAGTAAAAATGGATCCTACACACATCCGAGGGCTGCTGGTCTGAACCTGATTCTGTTACGTCATCCACTGCATGTGTAGATGTTTGACTGTTACAAATGAGTCATTGTGGTGAGTCACAGGACACTGGGGCGTGACCTGTGTTTCGCTTCATTAAACACAAACAGGGAAAGCAAACATAATCCAATTAGATAACAAGGACGCTTTAAACTGCAGGATGTAATGACAGTATTGTTCGTAGCATCTTTCTATCTTCTATCGCCCTTATTTGCAGCACAGGGCACAGTGGATGGGCCTGACTAAGCTTCTTCAGTAGTTTTATCTGTAGTTCCTGAGCTCTGACTCTGTATCGTGTGTCTGTGAATCTCGCTGGTACCTGGGGCTGCTCCTATCTGCTCCTGTTTACGGAGAGGTGCGCGATAGCATCTGGACACCGGGCACACCTAATTGTTCTGCCGGTAATTCTTTTTTAGCCCGCGATATCACCAGAGCAAGGACAAATGAACGGCAAGCCATCTCCTCCATTTATCCCTATTCATATCATATAGATAGAGGAGGAACAGATTGCCTCAGTAAGCGCCATCTGCTTATCGCTCTTTTAAGATCAATGGGAGGTTTCAACTTCCAAAGTGATGAACTTGCAATGCTTTGTAGTGTGGGTAGTAGCAAAGAAAACTATAGGAGTTTTGTTCGCAAAGCAGTATGGCAAAGTTGGTGCAACCCATGTTTGACCAGCTGGTGTGAGAAGCACAAGATGGTCGCACTAATGTCTTACTTTTTAGAATTGGGATGTTGCGAAGGGTGTGAAAGCACAATCTAACTATCTAACTGCTAATTGTAAACTATTATATTTCAATATGTTAGACTTAAGTGTGTCTCAATATGTTAGACTTATGTTAGACTTAAGACTTAAGACTCCCTTCTTCGGGAGTGTAACGGTTTCAGATGCTGCTGTTCCAGTTTGGACCGTGGTGCCCCCTAGTGTCCAGGACCTGGACCCCTTCCTCCTTCATGTCCTGGATTAATCTGTCCTCGTCCTGTTACATTAGTAGTTTCCTTCTGCCAATAGCTTTGGTCTACAGATTTACAACCTTAGTGGCAGTGGATTCGTCCTCGTCCTGGCCATGGGAGTGGATCTCTCCTTCACTGTGGTTCTCCTTGAGGTTTCTCGTTTTTTTTCCCACTGTTTTTTTTTTTGAGTTTTTCCTTGCCGAAGAAGGAGGGTCTAAGGACAGGAGATGCTGGGACAATTATCCATTTGCCTGCTTGTTGTTGGACATTCTGTATTTTTGAATCATTAATTAATTACTAATTATTATAATTTTTTATTTTTTTGTCTTGTTCTGCTCATTCTCTGACATTTTTGTTTGCTAATTTAACAATTTTGTGAAGCCCGCTGAGATAACTGTTGTTATGATTTTGGGCTATACAAAAATAAATTGAATTGAATTGAATAAGCGTTCTGTTCGGGTTAGAAATTCTTTGCTTATTGTGAGTTGCTTATGGACAGGGCAAGTATGTTCAATTACGCCATGAGAATATGAAGAAAAATGTCTATATTCAGATCAAATGTAACATAAATAAATACATAGATACATTTTAACTTTTGTCATCTCGTCCGCTAACCCCAAAACTCCTTAAAATTACTACTTTTGTCTGGTTTTTTTGTTTTTTTTTGGCTTGTATGGACCATAAAAAGCCTTAGCACTAGCACCGTGAAATTTTCGTTCTAATCTCCGCAGATTTCTTTAGTCTTTCATTTACAGATTATTTTCTAGATCGGCATCCTTACATTGTTACTGTGAGCCTGTAACTTGCCCCTACTCTTTACCGTTTTAGAGAAAAAGTGAAAAATTTACACTTCAGAGTATAGCAGTATTTTAGCGAAAAAAATAACATCAGAGACCAGATTTTTTATGCAGTAACCAAGTAAAAAAAACAAACAAATGGAGCTAAAAAAAGGATATGCACTAAAGTCATGTATTGTCACATATGGCAGTTTGAAGTGTCTAACCTTTATAGAAGCATTGATGTAGCGTCTGGTGCTGTTTGCTCTCCGGTCTCCAAATGTAGTGGTCCGGTTGTCTTTGGCTCTGTCCTGTCAGCTCTGGCCTGGCCGTGCATCAGAGGAGTGGAGCAAATCAATGACCATATGAAGCGTGTTTATCCCATACTCTACTGTTACACACCCACACACACTCACACACACATCTTCATCTTTATCACCCAAAATCTACACTCCGCTATTCAAATATCGACAAACTGAATCCCACTCAGTTATTAGAGCGAATAGAAACACTCATCATGGTTCTAAAAGCGCTCAGGCCCGACCGAGAAGAACGCCCAAAATGGCTCCTCGCTGGTTTTACGAACGAGAAGCTGATTTGCTTTATCTTGGTTTGTTTGCTGGACAGTTTCCAAGACTTTTTATGTTTTTGTTTTGTTTTTTTTCTATTCAGATGTTATTAAGTTTGAGTAAAACGCCGAGTAGTAAATGCTGATTTTGAACAAATGCTTTAACATTTACGCGAGTGAGAGAACAAGAAGCAGATAAATTGATTCAGCAACAGGACTATTTGGGGCAGTGTGGTGGTGTAGTGGTCAGAGGTTTCACATCATGTCTGGGTCAATTCCTGGATGGGAGGGAGGCCTTTTTGTGTTGACTTTGAATGTTATTCTCTTACCTGAGTAAATTTCCTTCCGGTCGCCTGGTTCTGTACTATTAAAAATATGTAAAGTCTCTCTACTTAGGGTTGGGTTATGCTAAAAATATCGTCTTGTGCATTTGACTCATACTTCAATCTCTAGATGTTGAGGTTTGATCAGATAAGATGGACGATTTTATCTAATTTGAGCGTTTTTTGGTTTGTTTTGCCTAGACACAATTATTAAAGAGATTCTGGATCTTAATAATAATGGATCAGATTTATATAGCTACTTTTCAGTCCTCGTAACCACCATTTTATAATAGGCAATGTGGGTAAAGTGTCTTGCCTAAGGACACAAACCTGGTGCTTCACTGTGGACCTGATATTCTCAAAGGTCCAAGAATCCACAGGCCACACAAGGCCACACAATCTTAATCAGACTGTGTAGGGTAAAAAAATATATATATACATGAGCTTTGAAACAGATGTGATATAGTATTTAGCCCTGAAACTAAAGTTCCTTTTAGTACATGTTTCAACACTTAAATTTGACCAGCCCACTGTGATTACTTTCTTGTGAACAACACTCAACTTCAACCTTTGTCTAAAAGTTTACCGCCAAATTTGACCCCATTTACTTTCACCATTTTAGACAGTCACCCCGGCCGGCATCCTCGCAACAAAGTGCCACTCGCTCGCTTTAGTCTGTTAAAAACACACACACACAAAGAACAGAGGGCTCCGGAGCAGAACAAAACAAGAGCAAAACAATCCCAAAGAAGTTATCTCTGGTCCCATGTGGCCGGGCGCCGCTTGGGGTGTCAGGATGCAGTCTTCGGGGCATTAATCACCAACAGTTCTCTGTAAACTTTGACCCCGGCTCTTAATTGCTTCGCCGTGTCCTGTTCCACCCCTGCCTCGTGCCTCCTGCTGTTTTTCCCCCTTCTCCTTCTAGACACATCCTTACAAAATGTCCACCGCGGAGACTCCGAGAGGGTAAAAGCTTCACGTTGTGGATTCTGAAGCTTCCTTCTATCTGATATCTGAAAACAGAGCCACATTTAATTGCTTGGTCCTCACTCGCCATTGTGCACAAAACTGACCATTTAATATCTCTCGGACAGCCGGCTTTTTGACATCAAGTATTGTTTTTTATTTGATGTTTTTATATGATCTTTCTTATCTTGTGAATTGCCTCCTCCAAAAATGCTGACAGTCGGTTTAAGCAAATTCCTAGTTGTACTTTGCTTTAAGAAAAGTTTAGCAATGGATCAAGAAAACATTTTGTTCTTGTGCAAACAGTTCCAGATAATTTGGTTTAGTTAGGAAGGACGTCTGATGTTAAAACGCCATATGTCAAAATGAATCTTTATTCAATTAAAGATTTTATTATTTAACAAACAGGATGATGACAGAGACAATTGACATGTTTAATATGACGCTTGGACTTTTTTATGATTATTAAATGGCCAATATTACGCTATTTTCTTATCTATGTTATAGAGCTGTGTTGAAAAAATCGATTTTCCGATTCTGAATCATTTCGCATATTAAATTCTCAATATCGATTTGCGCGTCCAAAAATCTATTACTAAATATATATAAATACAATTATTTTTTGGTAGCCTATTCCCCCGGTAAACTTTTATCTAAGTGGCGTCCATGGTATTCACGTTGTGGCCACTCGCACCATAGACTCTGCTGCTCTCGCCACCGTGACAGACAACGGTGCTAATATGGTGCGTGCGGATCATGGGTCTAACTCACGTCGGCTGCTTTGTGCATAGAATCAACCTCGCTTCACAAGCCGGTCTCAAACTCCCGAATATTGCACGTCTGCTTGGGAGAGTGAGGCACATAGTGAAGTGTTTCCATCGCAGTACTACAGCCACTCTCACAGCCATCAGGAACTACCAATACTTGCATCATTTGCTGTTAAATGTCAATCTAATGCTAGTTTTAACATGTTGTATGTAAAACAGGTTAAGGTTAAAAAAAATGTTTTTAAGAACACTGACCAGAATCGAGATTGGATCGGATCGGATAATCGATCCTTAATCTTAAGAATTGGAATCAAATCGATTATTGAGATTTGAATCGATACCCAGCCCTACTATATTATAATGTTTCCTCATCCCAGACATATTTGGAGTCGTGTTTTATTTAACTCACACGTTCCACACACAAATGCAGGTTATATTTAGTTCTGAGCGTGCTAAATTATAACCTCATTTACTTGATTTACATTGCATTGTTTGGAGAGCGGCGCAGCCTAACGAAACCATAGAGCGCGAACGAGACAAGAGTAGGTTTGGAGAGGGCCAGACTTCGTGACCTTTGTATGAGCTGATTAAATGTGAAGCGGTCAAAAGAAAGTGTAGTGCAGCTAACAATGACAGACCAGACTGACCCGCAGACCTCCGCCTCTCCTCCAGCGGTCAGCGGAGAGAGCGAGTGGCTAAAACAGGTCCATAATGAGAGCCTTAATGAGACACACTCACCGAGTAATACAGAGATGTTGTTCAGACCCGGGGATTTGTCTGTAAAGTTTTTCATGGAGGTATAAAGTTGTTATTGTGGTTTAAAGCTACAAGACACTTCTGCTTTTAAGTGCAGGCATCAGTCTGTGGTTATTTTACTGCAACGTTTGTACTGGCTCGACTCATAACATTTGGATTTGAGCCATTTTACTTGGAATAGCGTTTATAATACCTCAATTCAACCCAGAGAGACTCAAACTACTAATACAGAGGAAAGTATTAATAGCTTTATTAAATGAGTTTGCTTTGGCGCTAGAACATTGCGATGAAGGGCGTGGCTGATTAGATGAGGTGGAGATGTCTTCTGTCCAGTTCCTGGGCAGTGTGAGTGGAAGAGGTGAGGACGAGGAGAGTGAAGCCGGGGGTGAGATGATGAGAAGCCAAGGTGGTGCTTGGGAGGAGGAGCGAAGCGACACAAAAGTGAAGGATCTGCAGTGGGAGGTTTGACTTGGGCAGACTGGACACTGTATAAAGGAGAAGGAGGTGTGACGATCAGCAGTGAGGAATATCTGGAGTGAGGTGAAGCTGAGGAACAGGTAACTCTGGAGAAGAGATGAGGTAAACTGGAGCGAAGTTGCAGGCTTTATCAGTTGGTGGCTTTTTGCGATCTCTTGTGTTTATGAAACACGCCATCCTCACTGAAAGCTTGTATAAACAAAGCTATTGGTAGTTACTTTTGAGAAAGCGTTTGTAATAATTGAAGTAGTTTCCCTTTGATACTAGGCTATACAAGGGGTGGTTGTGGGAGTTCTGCAGGGAGCATGAGCATGAGGCCACAGCAGGGGTACTGTACCTGGTTTCCTAGGGGCAGCTTGTAGCAGTACAGCCTGCAGGCGGCTC